>JAPDRQ010000255.1:0-42037 GCA_030247915.1 Neophaeococcomyces mojaviensis | reverse complement strand
TATACGTTCGATCTGCGCAGCGTCTGACATTCTTGTGGACAGTTTCATGGCGGAAGTCACAATATATTCCGTAACGATGTGGTTGGCGTATGTAGAATTCAGGATGCTTTCGTAAAGATCGACGATATCGCTTTCCTTGACTTCCTTAACCAGCTCTTCCTCTTCATATGACCCTCCTCGCAGAAGAGCGTCACCATATTCGCCTATTGACCACGTCGCGGCAAGTGTCAATGCTTCTTGTGTGATGTCAGATTTTAATGCCGCATACAATTTCTGCACTGAATATGTTTGTAGATCCGGAGTTGTGGCGATAAGACGAACGAAAGAGGACAAGATCTGCTCCTTGACATAGTTCCCCGCCAGCTTGACGACTCTCAGCATCGTGTCGATGTGCCATCTCTTGCTTGGAGCATATCGATCAGCTGCAATACCAATCTGAGTCGTCATGACCGGCTTGAATTCAGCATCAGCAACTTCTAGGAAGGCAAGTAGTTCCCGAATTAGAACTCTGACGTTGTCTTCCCGGATGAGAGTGAAGCTCAGATCCAAAGCTCTTCTCCTGATGGAGATGTCAGGGTCTCTGAGACACTCGAGGATTGTGTTTCTGTGCCTTTGAACCGCGTTTGGCTCGATGGCAACAACCTTGACCAGGGTATTGAGGGCCACATAGCGGATGTTGTTGTCCTTGTTGGCCAAGAATTTTCCGAGGATGTTGACTCCCAGAACCCTCAAGCCGGAATCAGCTTCAATGTCGAGGATGGTAAGGACAGCTTCGTAGAGGATTGAGTTTCCGACATTTTTGGATGACTCTGTGTTTGTGGCTACTTGTGCAAGGATGTCATTGATTTGCTCGCTGACGGCGGCGTCTCCTCTGCCTAGGATGCGGAACAGACGCAATATCTTGACTTGAAGGAATGGATCTGTGACACCCGAGACATCGTGCTCAGGGGTGTATCCTGAGCTCTGAAGGCTTTTCAGCGTCCGCGCCAGCTGCGGAACAAGTGTCCTGAACATGTCGATGACGCCTTCCTCAACTTCCTCTTGTTCTTCTGCCTCACACATACCGATGGCGAGAGTAATGCCGGCTAGCAATACGCCATGATTGCGGTCGGATAGGATGAGTTTGGCCTTTTCTAGGAAATGCTCTTGCAAATCTGGCACTTTCCTACATATCCTCATGGCGCAAAGTGCTGCTTTCCGTCGAATATAGGGATTCGAAGTCTGTATCAGGTTCTCAATCTCAGGAAACAGATCTCTTGACATTTCGACGGAAGCGATATTTCCCAGGGTGCAAAGGGCCAGACCGACAACATATTGGTTATTGTGGTTCAAGTCATTCTTCAGCGAGTTTGTGACCAGCGTGAGTACTTCTTGATTCTCATCCAGCAGCAGCATTGTTCCTAAATATCCCAACCGCTTGTCGGCAAATCGGGGAGAGGCCAACAGTTTCAGGCACTCAATCTGACCGAAATGTGTTCGCTCGCCCAGTGTGAAAAGGTAAAGGAGTTTGGCGACATTGTTGCGCCGGATATTCGAGTCGTGGCTTTCTTCTCGGAAACTTGCTCGAATGGCCGCGCTCTCTTTCTGTACAACAGCTCGCTCATCTGCTATCGTCTTCGAGGCCCGCACATTGCGGATGAACTGTTTGAGAGAGGCCATAGCGGTGGAGGGTTCAAGAGGTCGCCCTCAGTGAGATGCTTTATCCAGTCATTCGAGGACCGAGACGTCAGTCTGCCATCACCTTCTAGTATCAAAAGCGTACGATATTGCTCTCACGTCGGTGTCGGTGGTTTATTGTATATGTCGCACTTAATTGGTGGTCAGAACTGTTCACACAAGCCGAAGTGCACCCGGCTAGCCAACAGCCAAACTGAACCCTATAAATTGGGGTTTCGGGGGTGCCGTTCAGCCTCGTACAGCCCTGGCGCCCGCCGTCGGAATATTACGAGTCAAGGCTGACGTAAATACCTCCCAACCAAACGGCGTCATAATTACAATCGCGGCGTATGGAAAAATAAGCTGATCGATCACAGATCCTCAATGATGGGCCGTCTGCCTTGCTTTCGGCTTCCTCTGAAGCCGAGTATTCTCTGCAGAGAGACAAGCATGTGTTACTCCCCTATCCTCCCCATGTCTTAAGTCCACTTATCTTTTGCTCATCAAAGTCCACCTGTCGCAGACACGTCCATCATGTCTCGAGACGACCCCAACCTAGATAACGTTTTACGCCCCCGTCCGAATCGCCCAACAACCGCCGATGCAATACAAAGAATAACCAATGGCCATGCTAAAGGCAACACGACCACCTTGGAAATAACTGGCAGCAGCAGCAGGGCAGGCACACCCTTGCCAGAGGATGCCCCTCCCTCTGCGAAATCGATCTCATCTGCAAGAAAACATGCTAGAGCCACGGCCAAGAAGAGATTGTTCCACACGATCAACTACACCCCCCGGACCTCCCATTTCGACCCCAAGAGCGAATATCGAGACTTCAGAGGCTTCTTCGTACTCTTCTGGATGGGCTTGGCCATCATGGTCACGACCACGGCAATCAAGAACATAAAAGAGACCGGCTATCCATTGCGAGTCCAAGTCTACGAGCTCTTGTCGAGGAATGTAGTATCTCTGGCTATTGCCGATGGTCTCATGGTCGGCAGCATCGGCGTGTCACTCTACCTCCACCGACTCTTTCGCTCGTCCAACGGCATCCTACGCTGGGGGAAGGCAGGAATTTGGATCCAATCCATCTACCAAGCCATCTGGCTCTTCATCTGGGTCGAATGGCCATTCGTCCTCGAGTGGACCTGGACAGCTCAAGTTTTCTTCGCCCTCCACACGCTCACTTTTCTTATGAAAATGCACAGCTACGCCTTCTACAACGGCCACCTCTCCGAAACCGAACGCCGCCTCCGCGCTCTGGACCGCCCCGAACCTGGCGCCTCCCTCCACAAAGCTGTTATCTACCCCTCCTCTCCTGCTCGTCTGCGCGAGCTGGATCAAGCCTCGGATTCCGACGAGAAGTCGCAAGAAAAGCAGTTAAGAGAGGAGATTGAAGAACTCCGCACAAACCTGGCAACCGAACTCACCAGTCCAATGGGTAACATCACATACCCACAAAATCTGACAGTTTACAACTTCGCAGACTACATCCTCTGCCCAACCCTCTGCTACGAACTCGAATATCCCCGCACAGACCACATTCGCTGGCTCGAAGTCTTCTACAAAACCCTCGCAGTGTTCGGCTGCATCTTTCTCATGACCGTCGTGTCCGAAGAATTCATCACTCCTATCCTGGTGGATGCGACCATACGCATAAAACAGGCTGAAAGCATCTCGGACAAGAGCTTGGTTTTGGCGGAGAGTATAAGTGTTATGCTCTTCCCCTTCATGCTTGAATTCCTGCTCACCTTCCTGGTGATCTGGGAGTACGCCCTTGGCGCATTCGCCGAACTTTCATGTTTCGCTGATCGACACTTCTACTCGGACTGGTGGAATTGCGAAGACTGGCTGGAGTTCTCTAGAGAATGGAACGTTCCCGTCTACAATTTTCTAAAACGACACGTCTACTTCTCTACCAAATACTACACGAGTGATGGAATCGCAATGGCTCTGACATTCCTGATAAGCAGTCTGGGTCACGAATTGATCATGGGGTGCATCAGTAAGAAATTGCGAGGTTACGGCATGTTCGCCATGATGTTGCAGCTGCCACTGGTGGCAATACAGAGGAGTAAGTACGTTAGAGGGCGCTGGGTTTTGAACAATGCCTTTTTTTGGGGAAGTATAATATCCGGCATCAGTGCTATTGCTAGTCTGTATGTGCTGGTGTAGCCTGATGGTCTACAAAGAGAGTCCTATACACTCAACGAGCCTGAAGGTAATTTAATGCAGGGATTTTAAAAGATGTGCCAACACTAGAGGAGGGTATGGGAAGGACATGGTATGATTATGCCGGGCGTGGTCTGCTTGATATGTGCTGCATAGCTGATGATACCCGTCATTTTGACATTCGCTTGGAAGCTAGAGTTCAACTATAAGTCTTCTTTCTAATCTCAGTTGGATCTGGGGCACATCTTCCTGCTTTCTTGTTTCGCACTGCTGTGAGCTCTAAAACTTGTGATCCAGAACCATGGAGTCTCCATCAAGGATTACTTCCTCTACTCCTACACATTCAAACATTTTACAAACCCTTCGAGTTTTCTTTTCCCTCAGTCATCTTTTTCTTGCCCTCTATCAACCCTCACTTCGCAATCATCCCACCATCAACCACCAAACTGGTTCCGCAAACAAAATCACTCGCTCGACTTGCCAAAAATATAATCGCGCCTCTGAAATCCTCGGGTAGACCCCACCGGCCGGCTGGCGTCCGCCCGATGATGTAGTTCTTATACTCTTCATTCTCGAGATAAGCTTTTGTCATCGCTGTTTTGATGTAGCTGTGTTCTGGTTAGCTGTGTGGATCAGGCAAGCAATGGGAGAGGTCAGGGTCTGAGAGCATACCCAGGGCATATGCAGTTGACGTTGATGCCATGCTTGGCCCACTCATTGCTCATGGCTTTAGTCATCTGGAGGACGCCGCCTTTTGTACAGGCATATGCCGCGATGTTGTAGTTTGCAATAAAGGAGATGATGGATGCAATGTTGATGATCTGAGCGACTGTCAGTCAGGTACGCGCCTGTCCCATCGAGGAAAGTAGGCCCACTTTTCCAGGTCTCTTGAGTTCAAGCAGCTTCTTGCCGACCTCCTGTGCCGCGACAAATGATGCTTTAAGGTTGATGGCGAAGATCTGATCGTCTTCGTCAGCTAATCCTAGTTAAGGTGTCAGAGATTTGACGGAAGAAACCGACAGCATCAATATCCTCATCAGTAAAATCCTCCACTTGAGCTCTCCTATTGATACCGGCACAATTCAGAAGAATATCAGGCACCACCCCTGACGCCCAGATGTCTGCAAAGCATTGCCGAAGTTTTGGTGAATCGGCCACATCGGTTTCAAACACGGTGAGCTTTCGCCCACATGCTTCGACACCTTCTTTCAGGAGGTCAGCACGTGGGTCACCATGAATTTGAATGGAAACGATATCTGCGCCTGCCTCGGCCAACGCTACTGCCATAGATAAGCCAAGACCACCTGTGCCGCCGGTCGTGATTGCCGTTTTGCCGGACAGGGAGAAGAGCTCAGAGACGGATGGAAGGGGGCTGTCTCCCATCTGATTGACGTGAGCCATGCTGGTGAAGCGATCACGAGAGTGAAGGGAGTTCTCTTCGCGGATTGGTCACACGTTCGTTGGGCTTGCTGGTCAAGCCAGATATCATATCGGTCAGAAGTTGAAAGTTATACCCGAGACTATGGTTCTGATTATCGGTAGCTGCGGAGTGCTTCGACTTTCGTGGAGTTCATTCTGAGCGTGAACGTGTTCTCCACGATCTTTCTCCACGATTCGCGTTCGTGAGGAGAAGTTCCGCGTCACATGAACGATATCGAAGACACCCTCTTCTCATGGAACAACATGCAGTTCTGCTACTTCGAGCTTAGAAGACCTTATAAATTCATTCTTTAACCAGCAAAGCTTCGAAAATGGGAAGACTCGATGGAAAAGTGAGCTGAGACAAACTCTCCTGGAACCATGCTGACAGACTCAGGTGATCGTAGTAACGGGAGCGGGTGCCGGTTTTGGAAGGGGCATTGTGAAGAAGTTGACAGCCGAAGGTGCGAAGGTAATAGCTGTTGACATACATCAAGCAAACGTGGAAGAAACAGCATCGGCTGCCCCGCAAGGGAGCTGTGTGGCACACGCTAACGATGTGACACTTGAGTCTTCATGGCGAGACATTCTGGAAGCCAGCTTGAAGAACTTTGGCAAAATTGACGTCGTGGTCAATTGTGCTGGAGTAGTCCACATTGCTGCACCGTCAACAGAAGTGCCCGAGGATCAATTTGATTTGATGTTCAAAGTGAACGTCAAGCCCATCTACTTAAGCACCAAAGTCATTGTTCCATACTGGAAGGAACAGAAGCTCGCTGGTTCATTTATCAACATGAGCAGCATATCTGAGCCACGGCCACGACCGTTTGTGGTTTGGTATGCAGCAAGTGAGTGTCTTAATTCGTCTGACTATCGCATCTTGCTTGCTAACTCTGGACCTCTTAGGCAAAGGTGCAGTCACCGTCGTATGTCCCAAAGCGCACCAGATGCTTTAGTAGCTAATAGCAATAGGCAACACGAGGCCTGGCGGCAGAGTACGCAGCAGACAACATCCGGTATAATTGTATCCGCCCGGCTGTTGGAGAGACTGCAATGTAAGCATGCGCGATCACGAATATATTGCGAATAGCGACTCACAACTTATCTAGGTTAGCGAAAGTTGTAGGCGGCACAGACTCACCCGAAGCAAGAAAGAAGATCTTAGGAACGATCCCGCTTGGCCGCGTGGTAGGTATTTCTTCTCACATGGATCGGCAAACAGCATGCCTTGCTCAGGACAGCTGTTTATCTCTGTTCCAGAAGTGTTCTTGGCTAATCCTGCTATAGTGTCAACCCGAAGACGTTGCGAACATGGTGACTTTCCTTGCATCTGACGAGGCGAATTACTTGACTGGAGGGGCCTACAACGTGGATGGGGGACGAGATGTGAGTTGAGTAAAGGTCATCGACAGTCTCGGGTTGTTGCGATTGGGCGAATATATGCATTGGGCATGATATCTGCTTAACTCTGATCTGCCGTCGAGCTAGCTGCGGTCGATCTAGAAGTATTCTAGACACCTCTTGCCCCAGTATAAAAAATCAGTGTAGCACTCGCAGCTGCGGTGCTCGGTTACAAGCGCGGCTAGCACAGCCCGCAGCAACGATGGAGAACTCAGGGGTATGTAGGGTTGAGTAAGAGCTCAATCATGGTGAGCGGTGAATGAGCCTAGTTGGTCGCCGGGCTTGCGTAAGCTGCGGTGTTGACACCCTTTGGTTAGATAAATTATGGCTTTCATATCTCATATTGTGTTTGACTCCGGCTTAACTTTATATCACTAGGTGACGTGTACCCTGCACTTCTTATGATTTTATGTCGGATCTCGGTTGCAGATCGAAGAATGCCAAGACGAGGAAAATGGGTATCGAGCTCACTGCAACTCTTCTGCTCTAGGGTGAGGCTGCTATGGCTCAGCTCCGGCTCTCCTTCGTGAGGGTGTGCCTCACCCGAACCTCACCCTCGACGGGACCATTCTAGGCAACCATCGAGGGCTTGATGCTAAGGCAGACGCTTGTGTGATGGTGAAAAGGGCTCTGCTCACTGAAACCCTGACATGTGCAACGAGCGACAACCAATGAATGCATACCGGCACAACTAACGTGATTTGGCTAGCGCATGCAAGCTCTTCGTGCCAGCAGCTTGTGTATGATCAAATCTAGACGCTGCTTGCCACTTTCAAACATTGCTTGTGGTCTGCTCGCGCAGCTTATCACAAATATGCGGTTCAGCGCCTGTGACTTTTCCTTAAGATGAATAGCTCAGAGTCTCAGAGTCTAGATTTCGATCCAGCCGGAGAAATCTTTTTATTGCTTGAGACAACTGGTAATCGAGACAGCTACAAAAAGGCGTCCAGCAACATTTCAGCAGCTCCACGCGAACGTGCGCCCGTTCAGTATGCCACAGTGATGATGTTCCTGCCAACTATGCTCTTACCGACGACGTCCCACATGATGATACGATTTAGGCCTAATACTTTCTCCGTCCCAGCTGGTGCTCGTACTTTCAGCACGTAGCACACGACATAGGTGTGAGTCCTTCTCCCAGAAATTACAGGCGTACTTCTGTTGGTCGAATGGGTTGGATCACCGAGTCAACCTGGAGGGTGATCAAAAGGCGGACAAAGCGCTTGTTAGACCTTGGTAATTCTGGCTGGGCTTGCGTCCTGAACGTTTAACAGATATGCTCTGCTGACAACGAGTAAGGAAAATGCGATACTCAAGGCTGACTCCTGACGGGGTCTTACCCAACGAGTCGCCCACGGAGTAAAGACAAGATAACGAGCGGGTTGTGCCCTACGGGCTCGGTTGACATAGCAATGAATGTTGAGATAGATTCTTTTCTTTCTATTTTATCCTAGACTTTACACTCGCAATCAGGAACTTCGACGTCTATTTTGGCCGTTCCTGAAAACACGCCTATACTTGTCCCTGCGCAACGCCTCACTCTTGAAAACATGCCTAGAATCATCGCCATAGCCTGGCCAATCGTCGATGTTGTTGTGTCCAGGTACATCGCGCTTGCCAGCGCCATGGCAATTGCCTTCGTTGGAGCCACCGGCCGACTGGACCGCACGGCCGACGCAATCCTTGGTACCTATCGGTAGCTGGCCAGATGCGTACCATTGGAAGCAGCAATCGTCCGGTGTGCGTTCGAATTTCCACTCCGTCAGGGCTCCACAGCCGGACAGCTGCTCGCGAAGTCCCTCGCCGTTAGCACCTAGTTTAGCATCTGCCCAATTCTTGCCGCGAACCTCGAAGCCGTCGAAGAAAAACTTGTAGGTTACGTCACAGTTGACTTCGTTCACCTGCTTACTAAGCGGTGTCATTTTATACTCCCAGCTATCGACAGTCGTGAGAGTCGAGCCAAACTTGTAGTTGTGAGGGTTATTAATCGGATCATCGCCATCGCAGCCATCAATGACAACGTTCTGAAATCGATCAATACAGTCCGCGGAGTTGTTCGGACCCTGTGTGTCGTCGTTAAGTTTCTTGACGGACAGTTCAAGTTCATTTACTGATCCGACGTTGTACGTCTTAGTACGCTCAGTCTGACCACAGAAGTCCTGAACGTTCTCTACTGCGACGTCGCGAGACATGACCCAGTAGTCGCCACTGATCCCATGACAGGCATTCTTGTCCCCTACAGCTGGCGGCGTTGGATCCGAATTGTTGCCCTCGGTACCGGAGCTGTGGGCGTTAGTTCTGATGCCGGCGTCTGGACAGTTGGGCGATGAGAATCCCTCTGCGTACTCGGGGAGATCTTCGGTGCTGTCGGCCACAATGTCTTCGGGTGGCTGACCCTGGGATTGGGCTGGGTCGGAGTCGGCTACCTTAACATCGTTACCGTCACTGTCCATGGGGTCTTCAATCGGGTAAATTTTTGGTCTTGGGTATCTTGGGTAACTGCACCACACTGTCAGCTCTGTCATGGGCGAGGATGATCCGCCAATGATACTTACGTTCCAGTCACTTGCTTGACATAATTACCCAAGGCAAACCATGCAAATGAGTCCGCTGGCACGTGATGTTAGCCATCGTCAGTGAGAAGCTTCAATGAACGAGGTCGTACCATTCCTTTGTGGATAGAAAGCAACTTCCCCTCCGAGACCGTAGTTTCGCAGCATCTTGCACAAAAAGGGTCCGTAAACCCAGTCCCTCACTATTTTCCCTTGGGAACTCCAATCGAATTTCAGGTCGTCGACGAGCGGGCTCAATTTCGGAGCATTCATGAAGTAGTCCAAATGAGTGGCCTCATGCTGAAACACTCGAGCTTGATTGTCCCAAGCTTCGAGTTTTTTCTTTTGAGAGGCGGGCTTGTTTTGGGGTGTATTTCATGGCATCTGAAAGAGATGGCAGGTTGAAAAACCCGTTGCAGAACGTGATCCGACTGTACGTGAGCTGAGGATTTCTCGTGGTGGTTTCTGTGTACGCTTGGAGTTTGTTTTTGTCGTCGTCGTCGTCGTCGTCGTCGTCGTCATCGTCGCTTCCAGTGGGTGTACCGCCGCGACTGCATTGGCCATCGTTGGGCACCTCGTCCTTGCAGTCATTTTCGGGATCACCCGTCCCATCATTGCCACTGCATCGTACCTTTTCCGGAAGTAAGAAAAACTGGTCAAATACAATGAAGTCGAGTCAGACAGGGGCGACATACCTCGATCCAAAGGCTCGTCCAGTATGGCGGAAGGATATGCCAACCGATGGCATACATCTGCTGCTGAGCCTTGAAAATCTGTTGAATCTGGGTCCTACGATCGTCAGGAACCCTGTTCTTGCCCTGGTTTTTGCCCCGGAAGTCTTCGGAAATCTCGTCGGCCCAGTCAATCTGGGATGCAAGAGGATTGGCGAGCTTGTACATGTCGTCAAAAGCAGAAGCAATGGCTATGGTATCTTCAACCTCACAACCCTTCCAGCCATAAAGGCGAGTGCCACGCAGGTTTTCGGCGGTGATGTTGGAGCCATCGGCACTGGTCAAAGGAGGGTAAGGGGGAAACTTATCGTTGGAGTAGTCGGGTCCGTTGGCGAGCGGGTCTTCGTCTGCGGCATGAGCCAGACCCAACAAAAGTGCTGAGATGAGAGCGGCACTGGATGTGAACTGGGCGGGCAGTTGCATGATTATCGAATGTTCAATATTGAATGATACGGGTGAGTGGATATGGCAAAGAAATGATGGCCCAGGCTTGAAGCGGAGGACGTTGTGTCTTTTTAAAGTCCAAGAGGATGCAGTCTCTGGCCAAAGGCTGGGACTCGGGAGAGAAGGCGCATTCTCGATTGACAACGGCCAGTGGCAGTGGCATAGACAGAAGCGCTTACCATCTGTTACGGTAGAGACACTGAGTTTCGTGATGAAACTATGAAGACCGGTTCAAGCCAGCATATATCGATCATCAGACTTATCAACGACAGCGAAGCAGCGCCGCAACCGTCATGAGGCCTTCGCATCGTAACCCAATGCATATTACCGCTCTAGCAGCCGCTGACGCGACCAGGTAAAGATGATAGAAAGCACGACTTGCCTCCGCCAGGGGAACAGTCTTCAGCCGAGGCATAAAGCATATATTCATCGAATTGTTTAGGATCGATATAGGGAAATCAACAAAACGTGTACCTTGAACCACGTTTGAGAGCACGTTGCCGCGAAATAGGAGTGGGGTCATCAGTGAGACACACTATTTAGGAATAGATCACGCCAAGTATCAAGCTTTGAACATCAGTCTATGGTCGGCGCTAATACTGTACTGTATGATAGCCGCCTCAGCCGCTCTTGCACCAAGCGTTAGAGAATGTTGAAACCAGCTAGGGTCACTTGACGATGCGCCGATCGTGGCTAAAGACTGATATTCATAGAATCGTCTCCTGATCGATATTGATCCTAAAAATAAAAACGGTCGAACTACGTAGCTGAGCTCAAGGTATGTATAGGCGTCAGCTTTCGCTACTAAACATCATCGACACCTAATTTACTAACACATGTGAGAATGTGGTCGTCCCTCGTCGGCGCTGTCAAGACTGAATACAACGCCATCCGCATCTGGCCTCGAAGGACTCCTCCCGTCGATATGGAGTCGGGACGAAGTTCGGCCCCTAACAGCGCCTACCATGATGAGAGCCGAAGATACCCAACCCTCTTCAGCCCTTCATTCGGCAAACACCGCGACCACAATCTCCGTATCTCCCATCGCACCACCTCAAATCAAGACACCATAACCCTACACGGCTGGCCATCACGAGGTGGTGTCATCGTTCTGGAAAATGCGACCCCTCCCGACTTTGACTTCTTGCACCTCGACGCCCTCGATCCCCCTTTGCGACGCGATCCGGACCAAAATGCCGAAGACGCCTTTTGCAAGGCCCTGCTGCGTTTAGGCGCAACATGGTGGGACAGCCAAGCACGGCGCAAATTCGTAGGGAAACTCGAGGATGGACACGAGGAAGCTATCGACGCGGTGGAAGCGAACGAGAATCTGGCACCTAGCCGTCGGGAACGTGGCTGGGTGCGCGTCGCCTGGCCTTCACACACACCTGGTGCGCTGTGCGTGCTCGCGTGTGAGAAGATCATTATGGGGCGAGCGGGCGACGAGAAGCTGCGCCCGAAGCACTACGGGCTCATCTCGCTGGCGCGCACAATGGATGAGCGATGCACTGTCTTGCAGCGCCTTGGGGGGACCATGTATGCCAGTATTGACGAGTATCAAGGTCCGACCTTTCTCAAGGCGTGGGAGGAGGATCACCAAGGAGAGAAAGGTTCGTTGGTCACGCAGAAGTTCATCAATCCGTCTAACTATGGCGGTCATCCGGATGATGCTCTTGGTAAGTTCAGCACGTCCAGATCGTCCACTTAGTATTCTATGAAAACACAGAATCTTGATGACATGTTAAAGTCGATCATGGTACGGCTAAGAGACTAGCTGGCTTCAATGCACGGCAAGTTTTTTAAGTCCAAGCCTATTGAAACAACACTCGGTGTCGTGACCAAGTCCTTGACATAAGAAACAGGCGGCAGTAGCACGCGGCATTTATTCTTCAATCCGTTTTCAATTTCGATGCTCGCAACATGACTTTACGTTTACGTTCTGGTGGGCGTGCTAATCCTTGGGATGAGATCTTGACGTTACGACCATGCAACGCAGCCACTGACAAAGCCTTTAGTCAGTGGCTGAACGAGTTATGCATCTTAACGCCTTTTAACCCTGGACTGTTTTGACAGAGAAGACACTACACCTACTACCGGCTCGTTAGCAGATGAAGATACTACACTAATTCCTTCGTTCATTCGGACCCCAAAAAGATATCGCAACTGGTTTCTTCTAAGTAGAAATAGGCTGTATGATCTAAGGATTGAAACGCAGGTACCACCTTGTCGTCAAAATACGATGGAGAATGAGAACTTACTTGTGCGAGATGTATTGGAGGCAGGTTCGCGCGCTGGTTATAATCAATAAAAGCTCTATCACCGTCTGAGTTCTTGGACTTGGGCACTTTCACCTGGTTCTCGGATTCGTATTGAGATCGAGAATGTCATTGCCTTCATCGTTGAAACTCTAGACAAAACTGATCACTTTGACCACTACAGATCACGATTAACACAGTTCCTCAAACAATCACAGCCACCGATTCCTGCCATTCACACTCTTCAATTCGCAAGTCGATGCCCACCATAGCCATAGCTACGCCACGTGTGCTGGCTAATTAATCCCCGCAGCCTGTGTATGTCCTAGACGATGAGATAAGTTCTGGAAGTTTCGGCGATGTACTCGAGTTGTTTGTTTCCAGTTCATGGAAGGTATACGCCGCCAAAATTGTTAAGACAAAATCCTTGCCTGAAATTGAAGCGTCCCTTTTGCGAGAACTCGTTCATGTAAGTATCTGTTCAGTTGAAATTATTATGCCAAGACTACTTTATCATGCAACAATACGAACGTCACCACAAACTACTAGCAATGACAACTATCGCTATCCAACAGTTGATGATGACTGACTTTGAGTATCTTATATGGAGTGGGAATCCTTACTTTCAAGTTACAAGATCTTTCTTCGGGTCACCCTGAGTGTCAGTCATACACTATGTTGAATGGACAAGGTCGCCCTCAGCCGCTGACCCAGCCATTGACGAACAACGTAATACGGGCAACTTATAGTCTACCGTTAGCTAGTGGCTGCATTGTTGGCAAACGGTAGAGGACTGATTTGCTACGGACAGCTATTGGCCAGTAGCCTGGCATAAAGGCTTCTTAAACTATACAGTGACTCAATCACCAGGCCAAATGTTCACGACTATATGACCATAAAGCTAACTAGACTAGAGCACATGTGAACTGGTAGTATTACCACGGCAATTCAACCTACCTTCACACAACAACTCGATATTTTCAATCACTAAGTATAGCCAAGGGCCGGTGTTGTTATGTAGAATGCGACTATTGGCCAAATGGTCACGAAAGCACCTCATACTAGATATGGAACGCATTTTGGCCTCATCTTCTTTTTGTCTTGTTGTGGTTCGAGAGTCATGAAGAATTAAGGTTTCGATTCATGCTGTCTGAATCGAACTTCCAATCCCTGCATTGCTTGAGAGGATGCATCCAGACCCCACTCAGATGACCAAACTTGCCAGTCTTTCCCCAGATTAAGCAGATTTAGCGGCAATATTGGTCGTATGGGGATGACTTGGGTATAGTGTCTCGAAGGACATAGCAGAAAAGCTCAATAAAGGGGATTGCCCCATCAAGTGTGGTTGTACTCTTTCCATTTGCAACTCAGCCAACCTCGCTCAAATCTACTACTTTCAACTCAAGTCAGGCATGGCGACCACAGTATGTCAACACCTCGAGTACTTCATTCGGATTGCTGATAAGCTCAATAGACTGTGACTACTACCCAAACTGCCTCCCCAATTGCACCAGCCTCAGATAGGAAGCCCACAGCGACCGAGAAGTCCTATGTCGGTGACTTTCAATGGAAGGGTAAGCATTAGAGAAAGTCTCTGCATGAGATATGGCCACACATTAACCCGTGCCAAACTAGATGTACTGATCCCAGACAATGTTGGTAAGGGTAATGTCAAATTATGGTATCAGCGCCGCACGTTGATTCAATACGTCTGTTTGGCCGCTCTTGGTCTATACTCCTTCTACCATTCTCAGTCACCAGGACTACGGGCTGCTGGTCTTGGTCTGCTGTTCCCCGGAGCAGGCCTTATAGCGGTTTTCACTATTCCGTCCATCCTGGCATTTGTTTTATCCACGGCACTCATTCCTCTCGTCTTGTTCGCCTGGTTTGGGGCGGGTGGTATCCTTTTCCCAATTGTCCTCTGGGCTGGGACATCGGCGTTAGCAGGTTTCCTTGCTCGTGGCACGCTATTGGATTCCGCTGGCCCGATTGTGGCAGCTCTTTGCGTCGGAGGAATCGGGTATGCCACCTTCCGAACAGCCACGGCAAATGAACAAGCTCGTCAGAAGCGGCAGAAGCGTAATGAGTACTTAATACGTGCTGTTCAACAGAACCAGGCGAACGGCAAGAGGGTTGCACCTGGCTCGCGAGAGCTCGATCTCAAGACGTTGAGATTCGTCCAATGGTACATTGAGCTTGGACTGACATCCATGGACGATTTTTCTTACCACGATGTTATTGACCAATTTCAGACATCCGCAATTCGATATCAACTATATGAGGCAGTCAGTGACCTTGGAGTCTACCAATTTATATATGCACCAAATTTCCATGGCTATTTGAGCAAGGCGCAGAGAAACTGTATTGAAAAATCTTTGACCGAAAGAGTCGTTGGGTTTTGGAAGTATGAAAGTCTCTGGGGGAAATTCAACGCGCATAACTGGGACCCTATCATCAAGGACGACATCATGGTTTCCGGCTATGTTCTGCAAGCTGTAGGAATCTACCAGTCGAATACTGGAGATGACAGGTACACCAAGCCAGGCTCTCTAGAGTTCGAAGTCGACAAAAGCCACAAGTACAAATACGACTTCAGGAGTATTGCCGATGCAGTGAAGCGAAACTGGGACGAGGGTCCGTATTGTCTGTATTCCTGCGAGCCAAACTGGATTTACACGCTGTGCAAGTAAGCTACCATTTATGTGAGTACTTCAGAAAAGCTGACCGAGCTGCAGTCTAGTTGGTATCAGTGGCACAGTGTTGGCGGAGCGATTATTGGGCGTCCCATATGCTTCACAACTCAAAAAGACATTTGAGGCTGCTCTTGAGGAAGAATTCACAACGCAAGACGGCACCATCCTTCCCATCCGGAGCGAATTGACAGGTTTTACGGTGTGTGCTTGCTATACTCTCAATGGTCCCGAACGTTTTAGCTCACAGACATAACAGATTCCTAACCTTGCTGGAGCGTTGTCTGACGGTATCAATTCGATCCTTTGCGCTGCTTTTCTCCCTCACATTGCTCATCGAAACTGGGCTTTCACCAGAAACGAGTCCATTAAATGGAACAAAGAAGGCAAGATTGAGCTACAGAATTTAGTTGGTGCAGACAAGATTGATGCAGGCAACTATAAAAGTGGCGAAGGAGCAATCCGGGCGACATTTGCAGCGGCAGCAGCAGAATTCGGTGATAGAGAGGTGCGCGATGAGCTTCTGCGACAGCTCGACGAGGAATACCACCCTGTCATCACAACTCGTACCGGAGCTCTGAGGAACAAAGGTCTGTCAACAGTTCAGTCAGGCGCGGCTATGAGAGCACGTTTGAGCAGCTTCCAAGATTGGGTGTCCTTGATCACGCAGGGTCCCCCAGCGAACGTTCGTAACGGACCTATTCTGGATGAGGCTCCATTCCCAGAGGTGCTAGTGGCGAAGGCGTATTCACATGATGGTGACTCCCTGGAGCTGGTGTTGTACAATGGAAAGGAACCTGGGACCTTCAGTGTTCGATTTACCCGGCTCTCGCCGGGTAGGACATATCAGCTTGGGGACAAGTCTGCTGTGGCTGCCAAGGATGGGACGGCAAGTTTTGATATTGCTGTCAATGGTCGCACTGCGTTGATGCTTGCACCCTCAGCGCTCAACTAGTCGCGTAAGCGGGAGGAACGGTTCGAGAAAAGTATTGCTAGGAGGGATGTACAGCACCCTGGATGAAAAATATTTGTGCTTCATATTTCAATTGTCTCTAAGCGTACAATCTCGTGTAGGCGTGTCACATTAAGCCTGAAACTTGTTGCTTTAGCAATATTTCCTTTATCTTTTAGGGATGATGGCTGGGGCTTCTAGCACCCCACTCGCCCAGAATTCCCCGCATTTTAGATGGATCCGAGCAAGGACCAATGTAGATAACCCAGTTCAGTTTGCGGATTCGAATCTCCCAGCATTCTTTAAGGTGCAGCAGGTCAGATATACCGTGTTTCTTGTCCAAGAGATGGCTAGGAAGCGTGGAAGAACTCCTTCGTTAGACGAAACCTCACCATCTACTCCGAAGCGACAGAAGGTCACCAACGCTCGACTGGAGAGAAAGAGAGAGCTTGATCGAGTGGCACAAAGGACTATTCGAGAAAAGACACGGAATCATATCGCATACCTAGAGAATTTGGTGCAAACTCTTCAGGCAGGCAATGAATCTGACAGGAAAACAGAAAAGCTGGTTGCGCAGCTGGGCGAGAAAAACGCAGAAATCAACCGACTTCGGAATGCCCTGAATAGCATCGTCAAAATCACTGACGGAGTCCGCAACTCGTCGACAACAAGTGAAATTGTATCCAGTACCTCCAATGACCAAGAGGAGACGGAGGAAACTTCCCTGGATACTTCTGCGATGGGAGAAGGGTACAACAATCTCTCTGAACAAGTACCTTCTATGTCTGTTTCATTAGGAGTGCCTTGCGCCAACGACTATAGTCAAACATCTTTCAGCTACCGTCAGGATGAGATTCCGAACAGTACATCCAGGAGAATATCCGCAACCTCACTGCTAAACACATCACAATGTCAACAAGTATTGATGGAGAACAGCAAAGATGCGTTGCTGGCAAGCCCCCCAGATACACCCGCGCCGGATCTAAACAATGCATTGTCTGTTAGCCAAATGGCTTCATCGATTGTCAGAAATACTAAATTGGAAGGCCGTCTCTGGTATCTAGCAGGTACACTACTCAACCATATCCTGAAGCGCCCGCAACAGCGTCTATATTCCGTTACTTTTGATGAGGATATTGCGATACGTGCTGTCATAGAAGGATGGTCCGCTGTAATGGAGCGATATCCCCTTGACCGAGGTTGGCAGTGGTTGAAAGAGCTTGACGAGACGATATACTTCGACACAGGTATACCCGAACGTCTCATGCATCTGAGGAATTGCCGTTTGCAGTTCCTTCGTCAGATGTTCCCAAAAACGGACTGGGACCAAATGCTTCCAGCTTTCTTTGCCGCGAGACCTTCTCAACGCTACCTTGACCACGACCCACTCATTGAACACTTTCCGTGGCCTACCTTCCGCGAGCGTCTCTTGTTCTTCCCACGGAAATACGCCACGAATAAATTCATGGAAACTCTAAGAAAGAACGTTCATTTCATCTGGGGCCACGACTCAAGTCACCTATATGTGAAAAATCCCTGCACTGGGATGTATTCATATTCCGAAACATTTCTGGAGCACTCAATGGACATTCGTTGCTACACCGTCAAGCCAGCCTTCTTTGATCACTTTCCGGAGCTACTGGAGGATATCCCGTTTAACAATCCTTTACCATTCAATATCCTCTCCACATACGTGCCCACTGCTAGCACAATGATCGCCATTGCAGATAGCGAATATATTTGCGACACGGAAAGGGTCATTGAAGAAGACGGAGAAAGCATCATAGATCCAGCAAGCTCATGAAATTTCTAATTGTCTCTGCGCAGGCAGTAGGGTGTTTAGACATGACTTGAAAGCATGCTCTGATTGTCTCTGGCCCACACTACATCTCTATATTGTCTCAGAGAACTTGATTTTTCGCAGTTCGCGAGATGACAGAAGACTTGATCCCAGAACGCTAGCGCTTGAGAAAGCCATCAAAGTCGCGGCGATCGATGCATCTACTTTGATCCCCCATGGCTCCCCAACCCCCATTGCCAAGGAAATAGCGCAAATATTGTACAGTGCGGCCCATTTGATGTTGCGGCGGCTCTGTTGCATTGTCATCCTAGCTATTTCAAGCATTTCTGGTAAGCGTCCAAGATTTGGGGACATGATTATCATCCCTGCTGCATCTCCCATAAATGATCCTGACAGTGAAAGTTGGATGCCGACATCGGCAACAGCCTGAGCTGGTAAGTCATTCAGACCGTCCCCAAGCATGGCCACCGTATGCCCTTTGGCTCGCAAAGACTCAATACATGCTTTCTTCTCATGTGGAAGTTGTCTTGACGATATGGCATCGATATCTAATGTCTTCGACACTCGTCGTGCCTCTTCTTCGACATCACCTGTGAGCATTGTCACCTCCATACCTCTGGTCCTGAGATGTTCAATAACTGAAGCAGCTTCGGGTCTAATGGTGTCTTCGAGTGCCAAGAAGGCTGTGTACTGTCGGTCAATCGCGATGTAGACAGTTGTTGTAAACCTTTCCAGTCCACCGAGAGGATCTGTCACTTCTATCCCATCCTCTCGCAGAAGGGTTTGGTTTCCTACATGAACAGTATGCCACTGTGTATCGTTTGGAAGTTTTACTTCGCAAAAGATGCCCTTTCCAAGTTGGTTGGAAAAACTGCGCAGCTCGGCCCGGTTCTGCAACTTCTTCTGTTCATCGTCGAGCTGCGATAGCGCCCACTGAAACGCCACACGAGCAATGGGATGCCTCCGTGCATCGTGCCTTTCTGCAACGCACAGATACATGCAAAGCTTCGACATGGCTATGCTATGGTTGTTTGAATACCCAGATTTGCAAACAGATAGACGGCCCTCTGTAAGTGTACCTGTTTTGTCCATAACTACCTGGGTAAGTTTTTCAAGGGACTCCATCACCTTTGAGCCCCCAGTGAGGATAATCCCTCGTGACCATCCGGCATCTGCAAACTCTATTAGCTCTAGAAACATTCTACAGACTGACTGCCTACCTAGACCAGCCATGACCGCAGAAGGGGTGGCAAGACCGAGGGCACACGGGCATGCGGCAGCTAAGATAGCCATTGCCCTTTCACAAGCAATATTGATGCGATCAAAACTGCTTGGAGAGAGACTGGTAGTAGCATACGTCCAGCAGAAGGAAAGACATGTGATCATCAAAACAGTCCTTACAAAATAAGCAGTCAATGTATCGATCGCTCCATTACTGGTGGCCTTCTCATCTGTAGCCGAAGATATGCCCTCGATGATCTTTTCCAGGGACGACTCGCGTTGTTCCATAGAAACAATGACCGTCAGGCACGAGGTCAAGTTTCTAGTGCCGGACATCAGGAAGTCGCCAGGCTTTTTAGTTGCAGGCATGAGTTCTCCAGTCAGTGTGGAAACGTCAACCAGAGAAGTGCCCTCAATCACGTAACCATCACAGGGTATGATGGACCCTGGTTCGATTATGACCTCATCTTGCGGACGAAGGAGCACAGCAGGTAGATAAGTCTGAACTTGTCAACAAAACTTGCATAGACCAAAAGCCCCAACTGTCACTTACTTCACCCTTCTTGATCCTAACATTAGCCGTTTCGCTCTGCAGACGAAAGAAATTTGAAAAGGCGCTAACGCTCTTCCTTTTCAGTAACAGGTCAAGGTACCTGCCCCCGATGATGATGGTAGCCAGGAACGAGCCAGAGGCAAAGTATGTTTGCGCAACGGAGAGACCACGCAGGAAAATATTGAAAAAGGACAAAGAAAGGCCAAGAAGCAACGACAAGCTAATCAACGTGTCCATTGTCATAACCAGCTCGAGCCCTCCACGTCGCCTCCAAGCATTCCGATGGATCCATGAAGCACCGAACAACTGGACATAGACACCAAGGAGCATTGTAATTGAGTTGAAAAACAAGATCCACTGAGGAGGCAAATTCATCCACGCTCGTACTTGCTCCAACGCCGTCGCCAGAGACGATAATACAGCGCTGTTTCCGAATGCGGCTCGAAGATTTCGGAGCTCCTTGATATGTTGTAGTAATTCCAAATTCTGTTCTGCTGTCCTTTCTCCAATTTGCGCATTGTATCCTGCCCCTTCAACGGCGCGGATAATATCTGCAGGTGAAGTGACGCTGTTGTTAAAAGTGACTGTTGCACGAGACAATGGCAACGACACAGTAAGTCTGTCGACCCCTGGGATTGATGACACAGCGGTTTCGATAGCCGTTGTACATGCGGCGCAGGTCATGCCATTGATATTAAACCTCATGGCTTCATACTCACCCTTCTTTTCCCCTGACGTGGTCTTATGTTGCGCAGAGTGAACGTCGCCATAGTCATTGTACTGAATGTTAACGATGCTGATGTCTAACAGTTCACACGCCTTAATAATTCTGTTCATGAAGTAAGCTGTAATAACACAACACGCCATGACTTTGCAGAATATTACCAAGACAGACTAGAGACATTTGTGAAACAATACTATCAGAAGACGCTCACGGTTTATCATTATCATGTTATCGGTAGAGCTCTCTACAATTGACATAGATCGAGCGCAAAATGTTGAAGAGCGGGATCTTGGATTCATCATACCAGCAAGAGGTCTCAGGTTAGCCCGCTACTGATTCAAGATGTCTGAATCGTGACTACGCTCCACCATTGCTGTCTCCATCTCAGGGCGCGGAAAGTCCCCGTTATTCCCCGAAAGGGCTCGCATTGATGCGGGGAAGATACGCCAAGATTGAAGAGTAGGGATGCAAACGACTCGAGGTGCAGCGCATTCAATTGTCTGACTCGATGTCTGAGCGAACACGCAAGAAGCACCGAAATATGTGGTGGTGTTATTTCGCTGAGTAACGCGATGGACAGATAGCTCTACACAGAACTTCACTAGCATGGCTCCTACCGACAGCTGTTTTATTCATGCAGTCGTTCGATTTCTTCGTGGTTGTCGTGATCAAGCATATTCTCGACTGCTCATACTGTGGCAAACTCTGCACAATGTTGATGTTCCCATGTGACTCTTCGTACCTCGGATAAATATCAGACTATACGCCTTACTCGCGCATAGAGAACGGGCATATAATATTCATACCTTGGACAGAAAAATCCTTTAGAACTAGTACATATCATGAGTTAGTCAATGTAGATTTCATGAGCTACCTACATCCACCCGCGTCCTCCATAGTTGCTTCGGCGCCTCTGAATTAGTGCAGAAGTTTTTTTCTCTTATGCAGACTTGACTGGTGCCAGTGTCTTTTCCTGCTGTTGGAAGAACTTTTCAGGATTCTGCCTCCGAATCTCGGTTTATTCTCTTCGTCATAGGCACGTTTGAAGAGCTTCAGCACCGTTACAACGTGCAGGAAGGAGCTTTTGAGCTAACCTAATACATTGTATGTGTTACATGTCCCATTTATGGTCAGCCCATGGCTTTCCTTTAGTATCTTCTGCTAGATGGCGCATCGTTTTCCATTTCCCAAACCCCTGGAATTCATCAAAATACTTGTTGTCATTGTTCAGACCTGAATCGGTGTGGTCGATTAGACCTTCACCCATCAAGAACCGCAAATAGCGTTCTGGGGTTGGCGAGGGATTTGCTAACACACTGGCTCGAAATGGTTGAAGTTCTACGCTAGATAGCGCAATTTTGTCTGCTCCTGCCTCTTCCATAATCTCAGCAATCTCAGCAACAGACTTGCTGTCACCACTAAGATGTATCTGGTCGGGTACGTTATGTGGCGGCATCGAAGCCAGCACAGCAAGCGCTCGACCCACGTCAGATAAACTCGTATATGAGGTGCGCTGGTCCAAACTGCCAACAGCCTCGTACTTGTTTTTCGCTGTGTAGAATCCAAACCATGGTCCGATGGAGTCCTCCAAGAATAAGCCCGCAAAGACACGGCAGACTCGAATGCTGGGGATTAGCTTTTGTGCTAACTCAAAATGCCTCTTCTTCGCGTCCCATTCTGCATGTGTGAAGGTATGGACATAGTGATCGACGCCGAACTCAGAAGGGAAGTAAAGTGTAACAGATGTCTTTGAGAGAGTCTTGAGGAGCGAGTCTTTAAAGTGATGTCCACCTGGTCCAATCCTAATAGAGGGTCAGTTTGGCCTCCGGATTTAGCAGAGCATCCTATCCAACCAACTCACGCGCTGATGAGAATGTCGACACCTTCCAACACTGGCACAAGATCATCTTCAGAGTATTTACGAATTTTCGCTCCAGCAGAGGCGTAATCACTGCTCTGTTTGGACTCGGAACGTGTTAAGATAATTATGTCTTGGAATGATCTGCGAAACGTGGATGAAAGGAACGCTTGGGCAACATGATGGCCGAGGTTGCCGGTGGCTCCGGCGATAGCGACAGTAGGTAGAGCTGTCATCGCATCCCATTCAGTTCTAAGACTTGTGAAATCTAACTATTCTCAGTGACGTGGGGCTGTCCATATATAGGAATATGCAGATGGAATACATTAGTAATCACGTTAGGTGGAGGTCCGGCCTGATGCACCATTGGTGTAATACTACACTATTCGGAGCCGTTTTCGTTGTCGATACTATCTTTAATATCGGCAGTAATTAGGTCGTAAACTTGAAGGTATATCAATGCTAGGCTTCCCCTCCGATTAGGTCAGCCCTACCCGCTTGGGAGGGAAGCCTGCGAGAGGGTAGGTATTAGTAAACTCGTAGGGTTGCGTGCTATCAGATCTACAACTTATTAGTACAGTTCGATAGCGGTGCTTCTGGTAGCTACAACGCAATAGTTTTTATATCAATGTGGTGCGTGGTTGCAGAGCAATAATGGACTGAATGTTAGTGGTCAAAAAGTGGAGGTCTTGGCGAGAGGTAACGTTGATCGAGAACACAGAGCCAAGGTAAATCCCACGCTCTGTCATCGTCGTCTCTATGTTCGGGCGTGGCAAGCCCGTGACTCGAAAGAGAGCTCGTGTTGATGCGGAGAAGAGTGTCTTGTGCACGTGCAGATCGCATTCCGCAACGTTCAGATTTTGTGGTTCATGAAGATACTCGCCAGGAGTAAAGGGCATGTAATCTATTAGTTGTGGTAACATGCAGAAATATCTGCTTCTCCTGATACTGTGAACAAAGATTGTGCTTCACGGACCTACCCTCAGCCTCCGATGGTTGATTTGCATTGCCCTTACTATGACTACTTCCTTCTATATTAGTAAGAATGCATTTTTCTTAAACCTTGATCTTATCGCGTGTCAAACTATAATCGGCATCTTGGAAAATGCTTAGCACATCGTCTATCCTAGGCTGGTGTGGCTGAGATTTTCTCGACAAGATCTTCGAGGTATGACACATGCACACCATTAATCTTGCTCTCGCTCCGTAGCCCATTTGCAGCAGAGGCAGACAAGTCTGTCAGTGGAACATTCTTGTTGTCAAGCTTGGTTGGTTGCGGCCCGTGGTTGACTATGGGTGGGATATCAACGGTATCTAGATACAACGTCGTGTTACTGTCCTCTTTCTGAGCTGTCGTAAGACCATTCCCTAACCAGGAAAGAACGTTTTCTCGCGCGGTGGGCATATGAACATATACAAAGTCTTCGAATCTCGGGTTCTGAAGAGCTTGTTGTGCATGGACGGATGAGCCTGGCCAAAGGCCAACAACTCGGCCCTCCGTCTGATTTCGCTTGAACCATGACCGACACTGTCACCATGTCAGCAAGGCTCCTTACCATGCAAAATAGGAGTGGTAGAGATGGCAGAATGCATGTGCCTTTGATTCATTCTTACCTTGTAGGTGAAGATCGTCCTATCGAAATACTTGTCAATGTGCTCGGAAAATGCTCGGTGCGGTTTCTCCCTGCAAGCCATATCAGCAATGACTACACATGTGAAGGGGTATTCAGCCACATACGCCACCTCCATTGATGAGATATGCTCTAGTTGCATTTTCCTGGCGCATTTGATAGTGTATTCAACCACCACCTCAAGCATAGCAATAAACGATCCCGCGCCTGGTCCTCCGTTTGGGCCTAAAAACAAAAAGAGGTTTGGCATCTTCGGCACACAGAGCGATAAGTAGGCTGCAGGAAATGGTTCCCACATCTCTTGCAATGATACGCCATCTCGACCAATTATCGGCGTAGACTCGGCATTGAATGAACTGCAAGAGCTGTCAGTCATGTCGGTCGCGAGCCACAGTGAATGGGTGAGACGAACTAGTCAAATCCTGTAGCGTAAATGATTGCATCAACCTCGTGAAAGTTGTTTTGGTCATCATAGAGCCCATTCTCTGCAACCTGTTTGACCCCATGGGTGATCACATCAACATTGTCCTCGACAATTGCCTCTAAATAGCCTGGTCCAGGTGTGAGACGTCGACATCCTGGTGGATAATTTTCTTGGGGACACATTGACTCATACACCCATGGTTTCTTTTTGAGCTTTTCTTTCATTGAGTCCTGGCAGAGTTTCCAAAACTGCTTTTGTATCTCCGTGCCACGAAATGTGACTAGCTGGCTTTGGTTCAGTCCAGCCTCGATCTTGCGGCGGTATTCGCGATAGAACATGGGGTCTTCGGCAAACCTTTTCTTCTCTTCTTCTGTATGGACCACTGCACGTTGTTAGTAGGGCTGGCGTACGAGAAGTATATTCCTTATCAACATACCATTATCTGGCTCATCTGCTGAAAATCCAACAGGAGAAATCCAGGTCTTGCCTCTTATGAAATGCACAACACGCTTGGCCTTCGATTGGATCTGAGGCAAAATCTGAATGCCACTAGAGCCTGAACCTATTAAGGCGACAGTCTTGTTTGTCCAATCAAAACTTTCGTCCCAGTTAGCGGAGTGCATATATTGCCCTTTGAAGTCATGCAAGCCGGGTATCTTGGGCCAGTCCCACTGGTTTAGTAGGCCAGTTCCTTTCAGTAGAATGTCTGCTTCGTTGATTTTGACCTTCACAGACACTCAGCATAGAACAAAACTCAGATATGCATGTGAAAAGTGTTTTCTTACCTCTCCAGTTTCAAGATCTCTGAGCGTGATATTCTATTTTTGGTTCTGTTCGTGCCAATCTGCGCTCTGAAATAGATGTCGAAAACGAACGTATTTTTCGACATCGTATTTCCAGGCCACGTCCTTCAAGTACTCATGTATTTCACCTCCTTTAGCGTAGAATCTTGACCAAAGAGGATTGTTCGCGAAAGTGAATTGGTAAACGTGAGACGGTATATCTAGTGTCGTGTCAATCATTGACCAGTTGCAACGACAACCAAAATATAGTTGGCGTACCACATGCTATGCCTGGATAACTGTGTTTGATCAGTGAATGAGAGGTGTGAAGGGTACGAGTTGAGCCTACCGATTCTCATACCAGGTACCACCGATGTCGGCGTTTTTCTCATAGATGACAAGCTCGAGATTCGGTATGCGTTGTGGGAATCGAATCGCTGTTAAGATACCTGAGTATCCAGCACCGATACATACAACCTTCAATGGACGACCTGCATCAATAGGGACATCAAGAAAACCTCGATTCTGGTCCAACATCTTATGAAGCGACAGATGTTAGAGGGTAATTTGGATTGAAGCAGGCTATCTACCTGAGGGTGGAGTATATATCATGCGCGACTGTTTATCAGGCCCTAGAGGCTTTGACTTGATTGTGCCCTGAGGAAACTCAAGTTGTAGATCTTCCATCCCTGCAGATTCGTTATGGTCCTGCTAGGCTTGATAGAGCCAAGAGTTCGATTTCCGAACTAATCAATTCTGGTGGTGGTGGAGAAAACACCTATGGCTTCTAGGGGAATTTCAAAGAGGTCAACTTTCGTTGACTAGCTGAGAGTTGAAAAAGATAGACTGTGTCGGTCAGCTGTCAGGTATTGTTCTGTCATGTTTTGTACAGTAAGTTTGCTGCCACTTACTGACAAGGATCAAATCTACAGGTCGCTGGCCTTACCCCACACATCTTTCCCCAGACGTCCGTCAAATCTTAAATGCTTTCCAAGTCTAACCTAGAGTTCTGATTGGCAGATTGACAGAGGTAACAATTGCCTAACTGTGCCCTTCTTCATGGAAAGCGAAGACACTTGGAAGTTTTCTAGTGAACTAGACCACGAATCATGTTAGAAAATGCTTAATTGGTTGAAACTATTCACGAAGACAGCATTCGACTGACGGACTGGACAGATGTTTGAGCCCACAGCCAATGAGGCTCGATAATCCTTAACTGTGCAGTTTCCTTCTCAGCGCTTCGGAGGATATGACTACCGTAAGTACAGTCATGATGAACGAATTTGTCGAAGGTCATATCTCTAGGAAGATCGGACTCGAAGTAAGTGCGAAGTGCTTAAATGCTGATCTCCCACCCAATAATCAAAACTTTTGTTTTCCTTCCAAGCGTGCATTGTGAAACCAAGCGATCATCATGTCCAGCCAACCCATCTCGAAGCTTCAACAACTCGAGCAGGCTCATGCTGGCGAGGCTGAACTTGCAGATATCAGACACGCCGAAGCCCTCAGCACCGATACTAGTAAAGTCAAAGAGGGATACTTCCTCAGTGTCCCTTTGATTGGCGCTCTGGTATCTATCTGTCTTTCAACCGTGTAGGTAAGTTAGAATGGCTGGGGTAACGGGGCTGAGAGATCACACAGTGCAAGTTATTGGGGGTTTTCTCCTGCAGCTGCCATCATTACTGTCATTAATGCAGACATTGGTGAGTTGATCTCGTTTGCTGAACACGTTCGGAACACTGAAGACGGTGATGTAGGCCCCAGCCCAAACTCAAGCTTGTTCTCAATTATTTGGACGGTATCGTCTGCCGTATCTCTTATCCTGTTTGGAAGAATATCCGATAAGTTCGGTAGGAGATGGTTTCTCATCTCAGCGACGTTTTGTGGCTTCATCGGAGGTAGGTTCACTGTACTACCTCAACTCATTATCTAAACGATTCACCAACAGGTATAATTGCCTGCACGGCCAAGCACATGGATACTCTGATCGGTGCCAACGTGATGCTTGGTCTTGCTGCAGGCGTACAGTAAGCTCTATGATAGCGCCACAGCTTATCTTGTTCTCGGACTCACATTTTTACAGTACATGCTATGGCCTTACCGCGGGTGAGGTCTGCCCTAACAAGTACAAATTTCTCGCGGTCGTGCTGGTGGTCGTGCCCATTGTGATACCCACCGGGTTTGGTGCCTACCTAGCCTTGTTGTTGACTCATACAGCTAATTGGAGGTAAGCAGTCTTCAAAGCCTATATTAGAGTATCTAACAGTGATGAGATGGATTTATTACATCTACCTTATCATCATGGGTATATCTCTCGTATTAATGGTACTGTTCTATTATCCACCAGACTTTCGACAGCTTCACGGGAATGAGCGTACCCGCATGGAAGAGATCAAACGTATCGACTGGGTAGGAATGTTTCTGCTTGTGGCGGGGTTGGTTCTCTTTTTACTAGGAATCTCATTGGGTATGTATTTGCCGGAAGCTCGAACAATCCTGACTAAAACTGGTCCAGGTGGTGCTCCGCTCCCTTGGTCTTCGCCACGAATTCTTGGACTCGTCATCTCAGGCGGTATCACTCTCATCCTGTCCAGTTTCTGGGAAGTGTATTCCCACACGCCTAACCCTCTCATACCGATGCACCTGTTCAGAGACTTGCGCGGTTTTACTGTTCTATTCATAATTAGTGCAGTCAGCGGTACTGTCTACCTTGCTTCAGCAATTTTGTGGCCGTCACAAGTTGCGTAAGTACTACTACCCATTTTTGACTATTCAATTCACTTCGAGAAGCTTGCTAAGATAAATTGAATAGCGCAATTTATGCCTCGAGTATCACGAGCTGGCAGAGCAAGGCCTGGGCATCTGTGAGTTGTTGCATCCCAACCGATGAAATTCACTAATGCCAAAAGACCACAATTGCCTTCGGTATCTGGGGCGGCATCGTCGTTCTGGGACCCTTGGTCTCAGTTTTCAAGAACGTCAGAATACAAGTCATTGCTATGATGGCAGTCTCTGTGTCATTTCTTGGTACGTCTAACTTGGCCCTAGAAGACCGTTCAAAGTTCTCATACCTGTAGGCGCTTTGTCATCTTGCAATCCCTCAAACTTCAATCAATCGGCGGCATTCTCTTTTCTGGCCACTTTCCCTGCTGGTATTCTGGAAGTCATGACCGGACTCCTCGTTCAAATGGACTCTAACGATGCTGATCTTGGCACTTGTTTCTCAATTATTTTCCTTGGACGTACAGGAGTGGGTGCCGTGTTCACGGCAGTATTTGTTGCAATCCTCCAGAATGAGATACCAAAAAAGCTTCAAGAGTATGTTGTGCCTGCGGCCCTCGATGCTGGCCTACCAAATTCATCATTGACGGCACTCTTCACTGCCTTGACAGCAGGTACAACTTCGGCATTAGAAGCGGTCCCTGGAATTAATTCGGACATTCTAATGTCAGTGAGTGCTGCAACGGCAGAAGCTTATGCCGCAGCATACTCTTATGTCTATTATGCTGGAGTGGCCGTGGGCTTGGTAGGGCTTATAGGTGAGTTCTCCCCTATTGGTTTAATTCGCATCTCTAACTATAACTTTACTCAGCTTGCTGTTGCATCAAGGACTACGATCCATATTTCACCAACCACATCCCCAGACAAATCTACAATGGTGGTAAAGGAGATGCTGGCGCTGTGGTATATGACAAATCCAGACAGGATTCCTCCGGAACTGAGAAAGCAGAGGCCACGCAAAAAGAAGACAGCAAGAGATCAACAGCTGAAGAACATCAGAGCAGTTAGTAAAGGTAGGAATGATAGTAATCTATCGTGCTATACTCATTAAGCTACCCTTATAACATCAGTTTGGCGCTCGATGGACTTCAAATGCGAAGAGTGGTGAGCACAGATGAAGAACATATATCGCGCTCCTACTTAGTGTACACATCATACTGTGATACATACATTCGTAGGTGTACTTCGATAGCCAGCGATCTAGTAACTTTCTGGAAGCAGCAAAGTGGAGGTTACGTAGTTCAGGCGCTGTGGCGCGCAAGAAGTTTACTGGAGCCATCCGGGCCAAAAGCCAGTTTGATCTTGATCATAGATAGACAATTCTGGCGTAGTAGTTCCCAAAAGACCTCGCTGGATGATTATTCGTTATTGTTCGGAGGTGATATACTACCTCGCTTCTTGTAATAGGAAGTCAACCAGACGGGGAAATGGAACAATGGCACGAAGCAATCGTCAAGCCACAAATCGCAGGAACTGCTTGACTCAAGCGTCAATACCAACTTTAAATGAGCCTGGAATATTAAGAATATGGATAACCGAGCACGAGTATTCAAGCTATACTCTAATATGGAACTATTGTATATCTTCTCACCAGACTTGCATAGGCTTAGAGATCCAGTATACTCGCCTAACTGCAACGTTACTTTAGCACCTTTGGTTTGGCAGATTTGAAAGCTCCGTACTATACCCACAATCGTACATTCGAGTTAGTCATAAATAACTGACAAAATAGAAGCTGACTTGTCCTACACTAAACGAATCAATCAAGGAGTTCTACAATTCCTTCATTCATCCAACCCAGGAGTGGGCAGGTTATGCAGCTCAGTAAGCTATCATAAGCTACCTTTTGCTCTTGATATCTTTCACAACACCGTTTTGTCAAGATCTCGAACGCAAGCTGCCCATACCATCTACACTGCCACACTCGAGAGATAACTCAACCTGAAATTGACGTTTTTTTATGGCTAGACAACGATTTTTAAATCAAGTCGTTTTTGCGACTGGTGGCACATCAGGACTCGAAGCGGACACTTGTGAGCTTTTTATTGACGAAGGTGCCAAGGTCTTCGTAACAGACCTCGAAGAACGTGGTATCTTGACTCGCCTTGGTCCCGAGAAAGCGACTTTCCAAAGATGCGATGTTTCAAATCCTGAAGATTGTCACAAGGCTGTTGAAGCTTGTATAAAGAAATATGGACGATTGGACGTGCTGTTCCACAATGGCGCTATGCTCGCAGGTGTAGCTACAGTTGTGGACCATGATCTTGCAGCTTTTCAACGAGTAATCAACACAAACTTATGCAGCCTCTTTTACCTTGCACGAGTCGCAATACCTCAGATGCGTAAACAAGGCAAAGGAGTGATAGTATCGACCGCCAGTACTGCTGGGTTAAGAGGCGACTCTGGCCTATGCTCTTACAATGCTGCGAAAGCGGGAATGATCAACCTGACAAGAACGATGGCCATTGATCATATCAGTGAAGGTATTCGAATAAACTGTGTTTGTCCTGGCTATATGGTCACAACTATGACAACAGCTTTCCGAGAAGACACCTTCATTCATGATATGCTGCGTGAAAGAATACCCGCTGGGCGAGGAAGCGACCCCAAGGAGGTTGGACGAGCAGTGCTTTTCCTTGCATCGGACGAGGCTTCCTATATTACTGGTCAAGGTACGTCTTCAATGACTCTTTTTACAGCTCAGGCTAAAGGTCATGTGGTAGCTTTGGTAGCGGATGGTGGATGGACAGCACAATCTGGAGGTCCAAACTTCCTGAGGTATATGGGTCCTGAGGTAAGTCTCTGTTCGTTCTCCACACTGAATACTGGCAATGTGTCTCGTTCATGTCTGACTTTTCGAGGCCGGGTTGAATCGTAAAGCTTTCAAAGCTCGACTTTAACCTTTCAATGTGCCGCTTCGACAAGGCACCATTGGTTGCTAGTACTTGATGTCTGGCTCAAGAAGCTGGAATTGGAATCCTATGCCTCTAAGCGCTATTGGCTGCCCCAGCTATGCCGGACAGAAGGCTCTGATCCTTTCTGTGACGAGCCCACACTGGCAATATAGTAGTGCAGAAATGTGTCCCAATTGCTGCCAATCTTTGATAGCTCCACAGTATTGCTAACTCAAAAGGGCTAAAAGCTAAACCTAATTACTTGGAAAAAGCTGACTGTTCATCCAAATACACTTAATGTGAGCCAGACACTTGTAAACTGTCATTGGCCTTTTTGATCTACTCAATTCCACTTTAGTTGTGCGTGCTGCTCGCGTAAGCGAGACTTCTTGGTTGTCCGCCCAGATTGTGCACCATACTTGGGTAGATCAAACAACAGCTTTCACAGTTTCACTGGGTATGAACTTATGTACATAATTTGTAAAGGCCCAATGCTGAAGTTGCACAAGTAGGGGAGAGAATTAAACAGGCCTATTGCGTGTTTGCATTTCGGGTCTGGAAGGTTGTTTCGCAACGTGCTTTGCCAGAACTCTCATTTGTTTCCCCGCTTTCTATCCCTTAGGTTTGGGTAGAGTTTTCTCCAGATTGTTCCCGACCGAATGGAGTAGAAAATGCAGCCAAGGAGAGATCTTGGACGCTAGCGACTCGAATTCCTCCTTAGCTCCAGACTTTAGCAGTGATTTGATTGGTACGATACCTTGGGCTGAATCGTCAAAGTCTCGGTCATTGCAAGTTTATGCAGACGGCCCTGGGCTTCTGGTTCACAATATGGCCTGGAAAATCTGGTGAGCGCAGAGGGGACATTCCACTGAGAAATTTCGTAGCCATCAAAACTGTAACGTAGCCCGTTATGGCACCACGAAATCAGAACCAGAGGCCACGCGCCTCGAATCCCTCCAACAGCGACCAGAAACTGGAGAAGAGGAAGCTTCGCAATCGCATATCCCAACAAGCTTTCCGCGCGCGTCAAAACTTAAGAGTTCAAGAGCTTGAAGAACGCTTACAGGACATGACCCGACCAGATGCGGCACGAATGGCACAGTTACAAGATCAAAATGCAGCGCTGAGAAACCAGTTGCTTGAATGCCATGGGAAGTTGACAAGCTTTCAAATTTCAATACAAGAACTCGAAAGGGCGACCGCCCAAGCTCTTGGCATAGCGAGCAATGAACAGGTGCGTTTCATGTGAAGATTACACGGTTTAACTGAATCGTATTCTTATCATTATACACAGGAACTTAAACGCAAGCGTCTCAATTGCTGCAGACAAGCAGAATATGAACATAGTTCGAGCCCAGATGTTTTGTCACCAACGTTAGAGATCTGTGAGGATGACAGACTCGATAACTCACCACAACTACATGATTTGCCAGTGGTCTCGGATCTAGTTACGGACAACATGGTCGCTGAGTCGTTTACTGCTCTTGACTCCCAGTTTGCAGAGCCTCTGCAAGTATCGCCAACAGCAATCGTTGACAATCCAGACTGGACGAATGCTGGGAATGATCAGGGAAATCGTTTCTTGCAGTCACAACTCATCCCGATTTCCGTATCTACGCCACAACAAATGCCCCTAGCGATAACTCGAAATAGCGACATTCTCCCAAAGCATTGTGACAAGTTTGCCGATCTCTCTTTGCACAGATGCACATTAACGCCTCCGAGCGCCGGCTTTGACGCTTATCAAGATATTCTAGACAGCTTCCCTGCCATCTGGGGTGCGCCGCAACCAAAACCAAGGAAGAACTCTCGATTTTCTGATCATATAGACGCTCTCGAGTATTTTTGCTTCCAGAACTGGGGTAGCAGTTACAATGCTGGAGGCCGGATAAACCAGCAGTAGGTTGAGCCACGATCATTAACCTCGCATGAAGGTCCCAACTAACATAGAATCAGATTTTCGAAAGTCGTACAGTTCATGTTATCAGCTTTCGTGAGCATCGCTTGGTCGCCCATGACCACCTGGCACTCTTATACTCGGGCACTAGGACCACTACGGGATGTGATGATATGGCGGTTAACAAAAACTCAGCAAGCATTCCTCAAGATTGTCCCCTCGTACCGCCCAACGAAGCTGCAAATGTCAGTTCGCTACCCAAGTATCATTGACTGGGCACCCTGGCCATCGCTACGTGATAAGCTGATCATTCACCACTCCGCGAATCCCCGTTTGGACGATCTGATCTGTGAGATTGGCAAATCTTATGTTGTTCCTGCAGATCTGTCCGAACTTGTCGCATGTCCTCAGCCTGTCCTTGGCTACATTAGCGTTTGGGACCTGGTGCGGGCTATTGATCCTGAGGCTACTAGGTCAACCTTCAGTAAAAGGGAGTCCGAAAGTTCCAGCAGCGGCTTTACAGGAGCGACTACCGATGAGGGTTGGTTCGAAGGTTTCCACAACACATTTCAAGATGTGATAGACAGTGTTGAACAGAATGATGATGCGGAAAGCAGAAGCCTTCCAGCATCGAGCGCAAATGCCCTGTTTTCGTCCAGAATGCTGGCCGTGCAAGCCTTCAAAATGCTCGGCATGGACCGAGGAGCGTTCTGCTTCTGCTTGGACCCAGTGTTCTTTGAGAAACATCCTGAGTTGTACAGTAGTGAAGAAAACATTATGGCTTGCGGGGTGGCTCTGCGACCTGACACGAAGGGGGTATTCCCGGCACCACAGGAGCTCGACTCAGTCGTCATCAAAAGGTATGCGAAATTGTCCAAGTACGCCTTAGATGCGGTGAGTGCATCGGTTCTTGCTGCAGCATAGGAAGACAGAAGTCTTTGAGAGAGTGAGAGTTTACAATCAAAGCGACACAATCCTGCTGTAGAAAATGATCTCAGACTTCGTCAATGGGGCTCCATTGACAGGATCCGACTGAACCTGGACTCTTTGACTAAATATGTTGCATCAACACCATTGAATGGGTCTCCGCAGGGCAATCTGTTTCTACGGTCGTCACCCTTGCCTAACGAATGGATCTTCGCTGGTGAGCAAGAGGATTTGGACAAAGAGACTATGGTCCTCACTGATAAATAGGAGAGTCCGATCAGAAGAAAGGGGCGTTAACTATCTGCGAGTGGAGCAAGCATTTGAGAAGCGAATAGATGGATTCGAAAGATCGAGGAATCGTTGGAATGGTCTTAAATTCAGTTGTCTGAAGGAGAGACGCATAGAAAGAACAATTGAAGAATAAATTCAGGTGCTGGACGCGTCTGCCTTAATCACCTCAACCTGTGATCTTGCATGTTGAGCATCAATGCCTCAAGTATAGACTTCTCCCGCATACTTTTGAGGGTTTTGCACAAGTTTCGTCACTGTCTGCCAATCCGATACAAGCCTACTCGCTGAGAGTTTTGTCCTGCCTGTTATGTGAAGATTTAGCGAAGTCTTCCGCAGCCTTTGACGAACTGCTCTGCGATCCATCTTCTGCAAATTGATCATCGAGGTATTTCAGGTGCAGGAGGGCTTCGCCGAGATTGGCAGTAACACCTAGCTGTAGGGATAGGTTAGAAATCAATAACAAACCACAATTGTCGGACTTACACCTAGCCATTCTGACATTTCAGGCGATAGGCTATCCTGGATCTCTTTGGAAAGTTTCTTAGTCCAGTTGACCTGCTGTCTTAGGAACGGAGCTGTGTAGTAGCCGAAAAGTAAAGCACGATCTTGGTCCTTGGTGATATTAGCCCCAGATGTGTGCCATACCCTGCCATCCATGACGATTATCGAGCCAGCTTTGGCTTCAAAGGGTTTCAACATCTTGTTAGCTGTCTTGGGTATATCTGATCGTCTCTCCCATTTGTTAGAGCCAGGTATGTATAAGGTCGCCCCATTCTCAAAGTAGCAGTCATTCAAACACCAAATGACGTTCAAGGCGTTGACAGTTAGCCAGGGGTCAGGTGAGACAAGAGACTGGTCTGAGTGCAGTCCCATTGACTTGGAGCCGGGTCTAGCGATGTTGGCGGTGAAATTGCTGATCAGAAAGTTCTCGCCTAACACACTCTTCACCATTTGAATCGCTGTAGGGTGCTGTATAAGCTCTCGGAAGATGCTGTCTAGCTCAAGGAGGTAGAAAACTCGAACATTGCTCTCATTAGGGTCCAAGAATGGAAGGAACGTATCGTCACCGCGTTTCTTGGACTCTCCCGCTGCATCCCACAAGCGCTGCAGGACTTCCTTTGTTTTGGACGTGTCCAGTACATCTGGAATCACACACCAGCCTTCTTGCTTGAGGTGCAAGCGGGCCGAAGCCAAGTCTCGCTCTTCTAGGCCGGCATCTCCCATGACTTCTTACACAAGGTGTTGGAGGGAAGAATTAGTCTGATCCAGAGGGTAGGTAGAATGATTTCACACAATTTTCGTAGAATGATGCAAAGTAAGAGCATACAATCCCGAAGTCAAACCAATTGTTGAAGTGTAAAACAACTATATCGTAACTTGGTCACGTAGAGAGTATAATTTCAGCTCAACGCAATCTGGACACAACTCGTTATTTTGACCTTTCAGATCAGCCGGCCCCCTTGTATGAAGAAGTTGACAATGCACGCAGATAGATACACCAAGGTGCTGACTACAGCAATATACAGTAACACAAATGTATGCATTACTCCGCAGATGGCTCGGCTCACTCTTGCAAGATGCGGGGAGCAGAATTCTGACCTTGGAAAATCATTGGCTCCACTTTTATCTGAGGTTCGAGTCAGTGAACCTTGATCAGGACCAAGAGAGTTCCATGGGTAGCATTTTGAGACTTCGGTGCACAAACTAGCTTGACTGGATAACTCCAAGGGACATGGCAGACGTGACTAGACAAGATCGTAGTATGAACGCGAATTGCAGCACGGTATGAATAACGGTTGTATAGCTTTCTTTACTACTTTATCATTCCGCTGCCTCACAGGATGTCACTAGACTGGTCGTCAGGAATCTGCTGTCTCAATTCTTCAACATCTCTGGTATAGTCACGCTGCATCTCAGCTTTGTTAAGTTCCTATATCAATATGCTCACCTTCGAACATTACACCAAAACACATCATCATGACACTTATCCAGCTCTCAGCGAACTAAAGCCAGAGCACTCTTGCGCAGGAAAATCTATTTTCATTACTGGTGCGGGAACAGGTATTGGAAAGGTTATAGCTGTGGCCTTTGCACGAGCATCTTCGCACGCAATATTTCTGACGGGTCGTACGAAATCCACACTCGAGGACACAAGGAGGGAAATCCAGCAGCTCTCTGATGGCTGTGTTGTGGAGTGTTATGTCATGGACGTCACCAATGAAGCACAGGTCTCAGAAATTTTCGCCCAAGCAAGCAGACGCATTGGAAGACCGATTGACATACTTGTTAGCAACGCAGGGTACGTCAAGTATATTGACAAGACAGCTGATTCCACATTTGAGGGAATATGGACTCATTTCGAAGTCAACGTCAAAGGCGGCATGCTAGTCATGCTTACGTTTTTGAAGTATGCTGCAGAACAGCGAGCCACATTGATCAACGTATCGAGTGGTGCCGCTGTTATCAATTTCGCAGACGGTTTGTCCGCATATAGTGGCAGCAAAGTGGCAACCATGAAGATGTTAGATTACATCAACCGAGAGGAAGCCCAAAGAGATCTCAGGGTATTCAACCTCCACCCCGGGGTTGTACCAACTGCGATGGCAGCTGAAGGTAAACAAAATATGCAAGACACAGGTTCGTCTATGGATCCCATTTCCCACTTCTAGACATGCTGACACAAATATTACAGCGCAGCTTCCAGGAAGTTTCGCTGTCTGGCTTTCGACTCCCGATGCCGACTTCTTGAAAGGCAGGTTCATGTACGCGAACTGGGATATTGATGAGTTGAAGAGAATGAAGGACGAAATAATCAGTCAAAACCTTCTCACATTAACTCTGAAGGGGATGGATTCTACAGAATGGTTGGCGTAGTACTTAGTAAATTCTTCTTTTACCAACACTCTTGTACTCTTGGTCTCTACTGCTACTAGAGGAACCCATTGTGCAATCCCCAATAACCAATGAGTTTTGTCTGTGAGAGGGAGTCATTCCTGCAGGCTAGATATCTTGATTTTACCAGTTTCTAACACAAGCTTAAGCTTTACAGCATTTCTACTATCACCTACTGACTAATGTAAGTCTTCGTCATCCACTCATCCTGGACTTGAGTTTTTTCGCTGGGATACCTTCATCACAACCTCGCCAGCTATTTTCATCCTCGGTTTTCCAGACACTGTTTCTAGAGCTTTGATTTTCGCCCCGTCTCACTGGGACTGGCTTTACCCAACACAGTTTTTCGTGTTATCTACCTACTACATGGGCCTGCTACCATATTTCTCCATCAAAAAGCAAGTACGGAACGCATAAAGAGCATCATATCCGGTAGATCCTACCATTCAAATGGATCCTACTAGCACACATCAAGAACATGCCCTCAGACTCTTCCAAATATTTGAAAAAGGGACATCTGACGCCTTAGAAGGGGTTCTGGCGCTATTCTCACCTGAGGCAAAATTCTACATGTGGGGTCCGCACAAAGCACCCATGAATGGTCACAAAGAAATGAGAGAAGGATTCGAAGGAATGTTTGCACAGCTGAAAGATTTTCGCTACCGCGTCACGAACATGGCTGAGAACGGAAGTATTCTGATCATCGAACGTGTCGAGAGTTTTAGGTTTCTGGAGAAGCACGATGTCGAAGTGAGTCTAGTGAGTGTGAGCGAGCTTGGATTCGGGAGCAAAATCGTTTCTTGGACAGAGTATTTTGACTCATCCATCTTGACTGGATTGTCGTAACTGAGGGACTCTCCCTTGGTACAGCTACAAGAACTTCAAGTAGGGAGGTCATATCTCGAGGTCGTTGTCCAAAGCTCGTGGTTTGATGTTACTTAGGGATTCCAGGCCGTTCATTAGCATCTTAACTGGCTGACAGCCTAGGCTGTTAGTGAACGACGGTAGTGTTCGTAATATTAAATTATTGGAAACTGGGCATAATCAAGGCTGGACTTTCTACTCATAAACTTATATGTGCAAATGTCAGACGTTGGCTTGATATGAGTCCAACCCGCAAGTAAGCCGATAGTCACGTGCGCAGTGACCAGTCGCAAGGCGGAAAATATCTTTGAAACAAGTCTGCCCCAGTGACTTGATCCAGATTCTTGATCTGCCAATACGCATTACGCCTAATCCAGTCTCAAACAGGACTCTTCGATATGAAGCAGCTTAGGCACGGACATGTGGCGGAAACTATCATTTTCAGCAAGAAAAATGGCTACAATAGCTAAAGCGCCTCCAAAAGAACCCCTGATCGTTATTGTGGGTGCGACAGGAACTGGCAAATCAAAGGTGAGTGCACACTCGTTTTTTCTTTCCATAACATTTTGATAATTGAGTAGCTTGCAGTCTCTCTGGCTACCAAATTCAATGGCGAAATCATCAATGCCGATGCAGTGCAGATGTACCGCGGTCTACCAATAGTGACCAACAAGATACCTCCGGAAGAGCAGAATGGTGTCAAGCACCATCTGATCGACCACATTGGGCTGGAGGAGAGTCCGTGGATGGTGCACGAATTTGTGAAGGAGAGTCCAAGGGTCATCGATGCGATTAGGGCTCGAGGAAAGCTACCGATCGTGGTAGGAGGGACGAATTACTACGTTTTCAGCTTGCTCTTCCCAGACTCGACTGTATCGAAAAGCGATGACGAGGACGAGTCTAAGATCACAGAAGGCAGTGTGAATGCTGACGTTGAGAACGACAGGCGTGATGGTAAGCTCGCGATCTTGGGGGGTCCGACAGAAGAAATCTATGCAAAACTGCAGGAGATTGACCCAGCCATGGCGCGTCAGTGGCATCCTAAGGATCGAAGGAAGATCCAGCGGTCACTTGAGATCTGGCTTACAACCGGAAGAAGGGCGTCTGATGTTTACGCGGAACAGAAGGAAGCAAGAGTTGATGGTGCTGACGGCATAGATGATTCCATCATGAGGTACGATCCATTGATCTTCTGGATGGAGGCCGAAGGCGCTACATTGAAGCAGAGGCTAGATGCCAGAGTCGGCACCATGGTACAGAATGGCTTGCTAGATGAGGTCAAACTGATGCGTGAATTCGAGCTCGAATGCAAAAGCAAGGCAATCGAACTTGACAAAAGTAAGGGCATCTGGGTCGCTATCGGTTACAAAGAGCTTGAGGCTTGGTTAAAGGCTCAGGAAGCAGGTATGAAAGATACAAAAGTTCTTGGCAAGCTCAAAGATGATGGCATTGAGGCTGTGAAAGCCGGTACACGTCAATACGCCAAGCGGCAGAATCGCTGGATACGCATTCGGCTCGCGAAAGCGTTGGAGGACAAGAATATGCTCAATAGGCTGTTTCTGCTTGACTGTACCCAACTTGACATGTGGGGAAAGATGGTCGAGGCGCCGAGCGAGCAGGTAGTGCAAAGCTTTATTACTGGGCAAGAGTTGCCAGATAACAGGTCGCTGTCGCCGCTCGCATCTCGGATGTTTAGCCGAGTTGACGATCGACAAATAGAGATTCGGCAAGTGCATTTTTGCGAAACCTGCCAGAAGACGCTCATGACCGAAGCGGAGTGGAAGAAGCATCTCAGGAGTAGTGGGCACAAGAAAGTGCTTGATGGCATCCGGAGGCGAGCTGAACGCAACGACACTGGCAAGGCGTATCAAAGGAGCCAGGCTAGAGGGACATCTGCTGAGAGACTTAGCTGATACCCGAACTTCAGACGCACCTGGTCAAGCTTTCAGGACACCCTCAATCAATCCTGAGGCAGTTGCAGAAGCACTGCGTACGTTGAACTTCATGTTCGTTATTCCAGTGGCTGTTGAAGGCCCGGTAGAGAGGCCCGCGTTTTGCCCAATTCCGAGGCAAGTGAAGAGTTGAACAGCATCTGCACTACTTGTGACACAACTCGACTGTCAGTGCCCCATTCACTCAGACTGAGAGCGAATTCCTTGTCGAAGGCTTTCTTGCAAGTTGATTAGGTCCCGGTTCGATTTGGTTCGGTTCTAGTTCTGATCCAGGCAGTTGTGCGTTACAATATTCAGGGAGGGTCTCCATTCTGCACTGACTGACCTCTGCCATCCACATGGGTGATCCCTTCGGACTTCTGAGCTGTCAATATCCTTGGTAGTGTATCATTACGCCATTCGACAAACGCATCGGATAGAATGTTGCCCATTCCTGACTCCTCAATTTTGAACACTTCCAAAACCGGACTTTTCTCCCTCTTCCTGATCCTCCAAACACCTTCAGTGGTTATCGTTTCTTTCAACCAGTCAAGGAAAGCGCTGGTAAAATTGATACAAGTCTGGCCATCCCAAACTTTACGCTCTGAACGCAGAATCTTGTCTGGAATGCTTTGTGTATCCAGTTCTTCAAGCCTATGCACCCATCCCTGCTGATCTCGAAAGCCAACAATAATTTTAGGCACACCAAGCAGGAATGATTGAGCCCAGAATTTCATCAGCTTGCGTTCATACTTGTTCACCTCCTTCTCATTCACAAGCTCGGCCGAGGTCTTCAGCTCCACCCAATTAATAGGTGCTCCCTGCTCCAGTGGCTTGATATCTTGCACAGCATCAACTTCACCTCCGATGACCATCTTTGACTTGCCGAAGCCTGTCCGTACTATTGAGCAATACTGTGCGTAATTACTGACTTGCGCATCTTCTCGACCCTCAATCTCAGCACGTTCGCTGTAGCACCAGTGCTTCTCAAGCAGAGATATCGACTCGAACTTGTAGCCCCAGTAGCTCATCAAATCTTGTGACATGGCGCCTCTGACTGCGCCAGTGCTGTATTGCGCTTCTCGACTCGCCAGCTTCTTCCCATGGTTCTCCTCGATAAAGATAGTGTCTTGGAATCTGGTTGCATTCATTTCCCAGCTGTCAAGATTCGAGAAAGGTACGACCATGATTTTGGTCATCATGCCCCGCCATGTTATAAAATCTGTTTCCAACTTTGCCCTTTTCTCGCTCTCGTGGTGGATTAGCGCTTGCAAAAGGCCGTCAAGATGATCATCAGCCGAGTCATCGAGTTGGCGGAATGTGTCGAAACCCTTGCTCAGGTCTGCAGGGATGTTGGGCGGATAGTAGTAGCGCAACGAAGAGTCGTTCTGTCGATACCTGTGGTCCTCGTCGTAGGAAAAGTACGCAATTTCTCTGGGTCTTCGTACTGCTATGTCTGCCTTAGCGAATTGGCCGATCGGGTGGATGTTGAATGCTTGACTCTGCGACATCATTGATGAAGTTTCTCAGGCCGTAGGTGTGATCCCTTACTATTACGTCGTGGCACGCGCCAAATGGTCTTACGACCTTGACCACAAACGTTCCAAGCCTAGTATGAGATAAATGTCGATGGGCTAACGCGTCAATGCGTAGGAAAGAATCACAACCTGAAGATGCGCATCACTGCCTTATTGCCTGATACCGCCTGCTGCCTTAATGACTTTAACTGCGGTAGACGCTGCAGGCTCGGCTATTTTTAGGCTGCGACGTCTGGATGAGTCCAGCCCATCTGATCTTGATGGGTCGACCGACATGAGTCTTGATGGTTTCTGTTCCTACCTGAGCTGCAACACAGAGGCTGAGCTCAGCTCAACCTGGTCAGCCACAATAAATTGTTATGTAGCGACCAGAATTTCATGATTGCAAGTACAACAACCATTGATCAGCCTCAAGTCATGTCGGGCGAGAGGTCAACTTTGAACCTCCAAGGCCATTATCAACACGCGCAGATTCACGCAAATAATTCGTACAACGCGAAGGCTATCAACTTGAATTTTGGAGCACAAGGTACTGGAGAAATTGCTCAAATTCACTGTATCAATGTCTAACGACCCTCCGTAGCTACTTCGAGTGGGCCTCATTGGGTTGTGAGCCCAATACCAAACACATTATTTACTGGACGACAACGTGACGTGGAACCGGTGAAAACAGCACTGACGAGAAAAGCCGAAGATGACTACACCCTGCGCTGTTTCGTAGTGTATGGCATGGGTGGCCAAGGCAAAAGTGAGTTA
>JAPDRQ010000254.1:0-42310 GCA_030247915.1 Neophaeococcomyces mojaviensis | reverse complement strand
GGCAGCTCGCGTTTGAGAGGTGGAAACCAAGGCAAGTATGAACAGGGCGTAGACGGATAGTGACACGTGTAGTGCGTCTCATTCTCAAGTGCTGTGCATCCATACCATAGGAGCAGCAACGACATACCGCGCGGCGGAAGTAGCCACAACACAAGATACCCAAAAATCTCGTTCTTTGTATTTTACATGTTCCCGTAGAAGGTCGCTGGTGGAATTACCGCGTAGCAATGGCAGCATTCCACCTAACCTCATCTTGTGGGTCAAAATGTAGCAACATCCCAATGACAGGTATCAGCTGCCTTTGATGGCCCTTGTCCTTTTGGCTAAGGAACTGTAGCAGCACATTCTTCAGATAGACGTAGTCTACCGTGCCTTGACTTAGGCCACCCCCTGTTGGCGGTGTCTCCGTCCGTGCTAGGGTCGTATTTGAGAGATTTTGAGGTGCGGTTTTCGTAGCGGATGGCGCTGGGGACCGAGCGCTGCTGGAGTCAATGCTTGTTCGAGAAGACTGTAGACCGCTATCAAGGCCAGTAACAGGGCGCGCAAGCGGTCGTCGAGAGCCGGTTTGTTGTTGCAAGGCCTTCACCTCATCCGTCAAATTTTTGTTCGCTCTGCTAAGTTTTTCTACCCGTTCACTCGCCTCGTCTGCTTGCCGTCGTAGGTCTGCCTTTTGTGTTTCGATTTCATGTATTTGTCGTTCGCTTTCGTCAAGCGCTTCCCTAAGCCCTTTCATCGCTGTTCTAGTCTCGTCCAGTTCACGCCCCGCATTGCGGCTCGCAATCTCAAGTTCTTCACGCATACGCCGCCATTCACGACTGCGATTCTCTAGGTCGTCTCTTTCATCTTCCAAGCTCTTCAGCTGTCGTTGTGCTTCACGAGCTTTGTTCTTCGCATCCTCAACGTCCCTTGCCATGCGCCTTTGTGAGACAGATGTCTCGTCTTCAAGTCTGTCACGTTCTTCGAGGGCTGCTTCCATCCGTTCTTTCATTTCTCGTAATCTGGCTTCGGTGCCAGATTCAGCTTGGTTGAGGAGCATCCGCATAGTTTGAGACTCGCGAGTTCGTTCGCTGAGCATCCGTTGCGCTTCCGCGAGCTCTTCCTCCATGGATTCGGAGCGGGATGTGACCTCACGGGTTTGCACGTTTAGTTCGTGCATTTGATCCCGGAGGCTTTGGACAAGCGATTGTGAAGAAGAGTGTAGTGCGGCTTTGATAGAGACCTCTTCCTTTAGGGATGAGATCTGTCGACTATGGCTTGTGAGTTGGTCATTTAGGTCTCGTAGTTTTGCGCGGAGGTTCTCAGCTTCCTTCTTTGCTTCTGCGAGATCTTTCGATCGCTGCTCGCTCATCTCAATGGCGCCGCTGCGGCGTGCCTCTGCTAACCTTAGCTCGCTCTCCTTCGTCTGTAGCTCTCCTTCAACACGTTCGCGCGCTTTGCTCTCCTGAGCTATTTTCAACTGGAGGTCTTTTATTTCCGCGTCTTGAGCAGACAAGCGCTTCCCGAGATTCTTAAGCTCGTTCTTCACGTCTTCGTGCTTGGATTCGAGACGCGCAAGCTCGCCGGACTTGTTCTTGAGGTCTTCTTTTACAAATTTCAGATCTTCAAGTTCTTTACGTAGGGTACGGATCTCGGGTTGAGCTTTGCTCAGGAGATCCTTTAAGTCAGTGATGTCTTTGAACCGACTTGCGGCAAGTTGTTCCGCTGTTGTTAGGTCGGATTGGAGTTTGGTGGCTTTTGATTTCAAGTCTTCAAGCTCGGATGTTGTCTGTTTGTGCTTTGTCCTAAGCTCATCGAATTCTTGTGTCATCTCCTGGTGAGTCTTTGCTGCCTCGGAGCCAGATTCAATAGTCTTTCGGGCTTCAGAGAGTTCTTGATCGAGCTTGTCGGCTGCGTCTTGGAGTGCCTGTCGCTCCGCTTGTGCTGACTTGAGGGCATCTCTAGCCTCGACGTGTTCTTCACCTTGGTGAAGGAGGTCATCACGAAGCGTTTCGATTTCTTCTTGTAGAGATTCCTGGTCTTTAATTCGAGATGACAGGCGGTCGATGGCAGCTGTCTTTTCGGAGAGTTCTACTTCGAGGTCGGTGATTCGTTCGATAAGTGTGGAGATTTTGGCTTCTGCTTTTTGAAGTTGCAATGCTGATACCGGATGCTCTTCAGGGATTGGTGTAGCAGGTTCAATTGGATCTGCCGTCTCCGGAGCGTGTTCGGTGGTGGCTACCGACTGGCTCTTGCCTTTCTTCTTCTTCTTGTTCTTCTTCTTGCCTGCAGTGCTGGCCTCTTCTTGACCGACTGGCTGCTCTGAGCTTTGTGATAATTCTTGTATGAAGTTCTTGGGTGTGGTCTGCTGACTTTTGCTAATCTCTTGCTTCAGCTCGGATACTGTAGTTTCTGCTTTGTCGAGCTGAGCACGAAGACTATCCATGATGCCCTGCATGGTCTGAATGCGCTTCTCGTTAGACTTTAGGTCGTTGGATGTCTTCTCATGATCTCTTTCTGCTGCTTTGGCGAATGCAAGAGAGTCCTCAAGGTCTTTGACGACATGGTCCTTCTGTGCTAGCTTCTCATTGATGGTTTCGGCTGAGCTGCGTTCGCGTTCGAGAGATCGATGGAGTGTCTGTACCTCGCTCTTTGATGCTTCGAGCTGTAATTGTAGATCGTCTCGTTGAATCTCGAGGGCACATATCTTCTCTTGAGACTCGTCTAGCTCTCCCTTGATCTTCTCAAGCTCCTCTTTTAGCGACGTTATTCTGTCATCGTCGTCCTTCTTCTCAGCGGCCTCTTGTTGTGCCTTCTCAAGCGTTTGTATACGCTCCCTCAGCTCCTTTTCGGTCGTCTCAAGCCTCTCTCTGCCTTCGCGTAGTGTGCTCAGCTCGTGTGTCCTGTCCTCGAGTGTCTGAACCATTCCTTCAGTGGATTCTCGAGCAACTTTGAGATCCATTTTCAGAGCATTGACTTGTGCAGTAAGACCATCTACCAGCTCCTGTTTCTCCTTCAGTTCGGCTTCTAGTTTGGGGACCTCCAGATCAAAGGAGAACAGGTCTTCTGAGGCCTCCTTGGGCGATTCTGGTTTGGTTTTGCTCTTGGGCGAGAAGAATGATATGCTTGGAATACGTGAGGCGGCAGACTTGGGCGATGTGAGCGAAGCGGTGTCGTTGCCGTCTGTGGCAGCTGTGTCAGGCTGTGTAGGTACGACAGAAAGCGAGTTGGCTGGCTCTGCCATGTCCTCCTTGGATTTGGCTTCCAGCTGGCTCTTAAGCTCTTTGACATTCTCCTCTAGCTGCTTGGTATTTGCTTCGGACGACTCTGCCTTCTTCTTGTAATCGTCTCGTTCGCCGCTGATCCTCTTGAGTTCCTCCAGCACCATCCCGCTCTTCGTGTTGATCTGAGTCAAATATTCTGCAAGCGCATTCGGCTCGGCTATGCTGGTCAAAGGTGTGTTCTCGCGCAAGGTCGCTTCGAAGGGCTCGATCGTTTGCACACGGGCATGAGCGGCACGGTAGGCCTTCAGGAGTTCGGCATATTTGCTTTCCAACTTGTCCAGCTTCCGCAGGCGTGCCTTCACGTCTACTGGGAGGTCCTGCAGAGTTACAGGAGGCTTTGCCGATGTGGTATCCTTCTCCTTCGACTCGGAAGAGACCAATTGGGGCTGCGACTGATCACTTCCATCAGCAGCTTCCGCAGATGCAGACTTCTCCTGACTGCCATTGATGGTTGCTTCGGGTAGGGGAGTGCCAACTCGGCTCGTCGAGGCACTATCGTCGCCTCCTATCGCAAAGTCCGCTTCGAAATCGGCCGGATCTGGGTTGTTCGTCTTCCCACCTGGAAGGGAAGACGTATCTCTCTGCCGAGATGCAACTCTTGCGGTCGAGCCATCGTGCGCTGGCAACCGTCGTCGGGATGGGGGTTTGACATGTTGTTGTTGCTTCGCTTGCCTTGCTTGTTCCTCTGCGATCCTGGTGTCGATGGCACCTTTCAAGCGCTGGCATCGGTCAGCATTCACATCAGGGTCGGCTTGACATTACTTGCATTGAAGTAATCCAGTTTGAAGGACTGGGTCTTGCAGCGGACTTGCTTCAAGCCCGCCTACCTATTGTACAATGAAAGGTTTAAATTATATTACGAAGAGGGTGAAAGCCATAAAGTCATTGCGATATGGGTTCTTGGTGAAACTGACTCCAGAACCTACAAACATCATCTGGGGTTGGCTGCGGAAATGAGGTTCCACTCTCAAGCCCCGGAGCCGGGGGTAACCCTTGTTCCACAACCGAAGCTCTCCTACTCTTCGCAGAAGCCTGTGGAACAAACATATCAACCACCTCTTCCCAGACTCCTACAGCGATATCAACGAGTTCGGCCTTGTGAGCCTTTGTTCGTCGCAGGTCGCTTTGCAGACCATATCAACTTTGAGCGCCTTAATACGCATGCTCCGCTTCGACAGCTTTCAAGCAAAAAATGAGACCGAAGCAAAAGAGCTGTATCATCTAGTTTTGGAAAAATGTCTTCACACTGCTATCCGCTGATATATTAAAGGTTTCATATAGCTATTAGTTATACCCCTGCATCTCTTCTTGGGGTATACCTACAACGACATACTCGTAAGAGTACTAATTTAGGGTAGGACATAAATTCAGCTGTCGTAGCACCAGATATTGTACTCGGGATTCATTCATTCTACGCCGAAGATATGCGCTGTTGAGTTCATCTTAGTGGTCAGGAAGTCGTCGTTCTTCAAGCACTCCACATACGTTACTTCCAGAAGGTCTTTCATGACCGAATTTCAAGCATGCGCCGGGTTTGGTTTAGAGTAATTCGGGATGGGTCATACGCTAGAAGAAATTCTAAGAAAGAAACCGGGTTTTGATAGACAGCAGTTTTGAAACTGCTGATGGCTCGTCAAGGTGGCATAAAGAACATCAATAAATGACGTAAAGGAACAACATTGGTGAAAAGCTTCTTGATGTGCACATAGGCCTTTGATGCCAAAGTCCTTGTGGAAACTGATGGGCAAGGTATAGAAGGTTGGGCAGGTCAAATGGCAAGGTCCGAGCCTGGTGCTCAGCTTACACAGCTCAAACGCTTACAACATCCACCAAGCAGTGAGGTTGTGAGTCGTGAGTATGGACGAACTTTCTGTCAATCTCAACTATATGTAAACTACTCACAGAGGAAAACTGCCTCTCCTCGACCAAGTCACGGCCAGCTTATTGCAGCACGACAATGCTCTTGTGCGCGAGCAGGTTCTTCCCAAATTCTACGGTGCTTGAGTCAGGGGCTACCGATGCCCATATCTCACTATTGAATTTCCAAGTTGTGATCATACCATCAATTTCCGCCGAAGGTGAAGCTAGACTTGCAACGTTCTCGGTGCCAGCTGCGGATGGAAGAGACTTTGAGGGTCAAGGATACGTTCATTAGCTCTAAAGATAACGAGTCAGTCCGGCTCTTCTGCGAAACCGTGCTAAAATGTGTTACAGGGTGACTCACCGACTTGAAATTTGGAAGCGACATTGTCGTAAGTTATGGAAACAATGGTGGTGTTGTACAGTTGGCTGGGTCCATTGTCGCTTGAGAGACCAGCACTAAGAGCCTTAAGGATAACTTTGGCCTGGGCGTGGTTGCTGAGTGCAGGTAAAGTCATTATCCAATTTGAAACACCCAGGTTCAGTGGTAGGTCGCTAGGATGCTGGGGATCTGGCACTTGGGCTTGCAGACCTTGCGTCTTTACCACAGCCATCCTATCAACATGTTAATCAACAACGGTTACAGTGAAGGCTAATAAGAACAGACCAAGACGAATTGCTCCTGAGATAATCTATCACCTTGAGTCGATATGATGTTCGTTTAGCTTTCGACTGAAGGAGATTGTTGGATGGTAGCAAGCTGTCTTTTGCTTTCTGCTGTACGGCAGCCTCAGACCTCTGTGTCTCAAGTGTTAGATATTTGTCGACATCACTTCGGAGTTTCTGAAGGTCTTTTTGGTTCGATTCGTCTACCTCTGAAATTTCGGTTATGTATAAGATACTGGAAACATCGAGGTCGCTGATCGATTGGGCATTATCACTGTCGAGTGTCAACGCGTTTTGGTCGATGGCGTCCAGGGCATTCATGTCATGGCTTGTGCTAGGCTCACTGTCCATCTTGCTGGAAAGGCAGGAGGTTGTTGTTCACGAATATGGCAAGCTGACAACGAATCTCAAAGATGAAATTTGCGTGAGAGATGCAAGGAGGTTGTGTGGAAGGGAACCCCTAACAGTTCTTATGCTAAATATTTTAATGCATACTTCCGAAGTTCGATATTCCCAGATCAGTGACAGGTCTGCGAATTACTCATCGAAGCGTCCTTGGAGCTGGTCGAAGCTCTCAGATGTGGCCATGCATTTTCAGTCACACTTATTGTATGCCATGCATCGTTGAAAGTGCACGACCCATTTCTAGGAGTGCAGGTGACCAGTCTGGATCAGAATGCCGTCTCCTTTACTTGCTGTAATGTTCGTGCTTCGTTCGTGGTCTGATCAACCGATATCTTGTTTCCTCGTCCTTCAGCTTCATATTCAGCCACAAAGGGGTGTAGATAAGTCTGTTTGGTGTCTCGAACTTCGTGGCAGCCAGTAATCTTGTGCAGCCGAGTAGTTAAACTCCACTTTCTCGAGAAATTCATTCATCGCTGCTACTTACGCGAAAAGTTGGCCTATGACTTAAGAGGTTGTCAGCACTTAATAACAGAACGACTCTCGCCTTAATCAGGAGCTTAGGGAAATTGTGCAGACGATCCTAGAACAGATGCGTCATTCACCGAAGGCGCTGTTCTCCTACATCTGATCCAACAACAAGGCGCCTTCATTTTTCGTTTGTACCCGCATCGCGCCTGGCATCAAGAGACAACTTCGCACACATGTGCACGAAGACATTAACCTTCTGTCGTGTCACTTTGCTTTCAGCTAGCCATCCGTCAATGACACGAAGCATTCTAACCTCCTTCGTGTTACACTTCCGCCACGTCGTTACGTAGGCTGCGTGCTCCTTACCAGTCAGGACAATGCATATCTACCACCAGGATATTTACACTATAACGTGGTTTGAGACAGAGTCAAGGTGAAAAGGATTACAGGACCAGCGTAGCATTGGGCCGGGAGATCGAAGCCTATGGAATCTGATTGTAATTATGCCTATCCAATGGATAACAATGCAACGCTTAAGGGAAGAGAAGGTAAGACGGGTCTCTCATACAAATCGTATGGAGGTTCGTCGGTTCGGCTCTTGGCAAGTCCCAAAATGGTAAGGCTGATTCTCCATACTATTCGTGTAGGGAGTCGGTCGGTATGTTCCTGAACCTATTCTTCCTGAAATCTGTGACAAGGATGCAGTCATCAAGCGAACAATATACACTGCTCGACGCACGGGGTGATCTTTCAGCTACACAGTTAGCTGCAAAGTCTCAGCCAAGGATCCATATGGTCAGATCTGAACCACTCTACTTGCTCCCGCTTCTTTCAACTCGAATTTGTCGCAGCAGAAGTCATCACGCTATCTCGACCACTCAATTGTGCAAAGTCGCAGCAGCATGAACATATGCATGGTCCAGTGCACCTGCAATACTCCCGGTACAGATGGTCTGGCTTACTGGATCGGGGTAAGTAGCATGATTGGTGCTCCAGCTGCTGTTATGAACGGCGAAGTGCATCAAGCTCTATGAAGAAGCATAAATACAGAGCCTTTTCCTCTTAATTCATCTTCTAACAAGCAGCATACAACCTGATTACCTTCTTCAAACCACATTACTATAAACCGCTTTTTCCATACATTGAACATGGCCACAGTTGGTCCTAGACTTGCCGCAGCTCTGGGCTTTCCAGAGGTCGAAGACTCACATGAGATCAGCCTCAATCTAGGAGCTCTGGGAGCTGGTCCTGCCGCGCTTGATGCTGTGGCAGCTGTCAATCAGGATCCAAAGCCGACGCCTGAGGCCATGGGTGACAATGATCTCAAGAACATTCTCTATATCAACTTCAAACCGGGTGGTCTCTCTGACGCAGCCCAAGCGCAACTTACAAAAATGACGGCTGATTTGGAACTTAATACCAACTTTCTGTCCTTGAAAGCTGGTCAACTCACACAGAAGCAAATCGACGCTGGGAAGCTGCCAAGTAGTATGGATGTTGGTGATCAGATCAAAGAGGTACCTATCGTGCTAAGGTTGTTGACTACTACATTCAAAACTCATCATGGTAAGCAATGTCATGCTCTTAATGACTCCTCGCCTTTGTTGGTTGTGGTCACCGAAGCATTGTGTTGAGCTAACCACGGTCCTTAGGATGGGTATCAACAAACAACAAGGTGTTCAGAAAAAATTCTCCTGCAGGAAGGTTGATTTTCATGGAGAACTTCTGGTACAAATTCTCCAAGGTATGACCTTGGCTCCGACTGTCCAGGGCAAGCTGGAGGCAATTCTTCAGGGTATCTCTGGTACCGTTGCGCAGTCCAGTAGCTCTTCGGAGTAACAGATGTTCTGGGTTCTCATGACAGTCTATACCTGGGACGACATTGCACAAGTAATCAGAGCAGGTTAGTCCTTTCAGACCGATGTCACACTTCTACCTCATGTACAACACTTCCCGGCATTTCCTTCAACTACTAAACGCCACGCCTACCATCAACATCCTCATTAATGACCATACTGACGATATTACTCAGGTGTCCGAACCATCTATTTCGAAGTTTCCGACGAGATCAGATCCTTCGTCTCCAAGAAAGTCGAAGTCCAAACAGTTGATTTCAGCATGGGCTTCATGCAGATTGATGCAAACTTCAACCAAACGGTCTTCGAGGCTGGCATTTCAGATTCAATCACTACCTTGCTGACTGGATCTGGTGTTGAACTTGTCAACAAGCCTATTGATATTCCTGTTTGATGTGTGAGCGGAATGACTGCATCAAGTGCTGTTCGGAAATAGCAGCTCATGCCGACGAGAGATTGTGTAAGCTGCAGGAAAGATTCATTGTTGATCGAGGTTGCGCGATGCCCACAGAACGATTCCATAGATCGAACACGAATTGTCAAAAAGAAATCGAAGCGTAAACGATGACTTGTTAACGAAGCTGTTTTGCATTTCGTTCCAAGCACAGAGACTTTGAGTGGAAATGATTTGTTTCTCTTTCAACTAGTAGAGAATGATAATATGTATCCACGAGGCAGCTCACTTGACGGCGATGCTCTTACAGACGAACTTACCACATGGTGAGCTTGCCACGTCATTGGCTCCAAAACCGCCTCACTTTTTATAATTGAATTATTCTATTGGTAATTGCTCGTGCTGCCACTACTTTTGTAGATGGAAGTGTAGTATCTGTCGTACTAGCTCGAGATGAACCCTAAAAACTCGAGACATCTGACACTTGAGCTTGAGAGTCACAACCGGTGAATCCTATTGATTTGCGGGAACGGAACATGCCGTTTGTCTCATTCTGTCAGCAGTACATTTGGAAGGTCACGTTCTACGTACTAGAGATAATTGTCAGTAAGCTGATCGGCTTCGAACGTTACAGGAACTGAGCACACTTACGTCGCGGTATTTCCCTTCCAGCTTCATCTTAATGAAACACTTGAAAGGCATAGTGTCTTGCATGAAGAAGTCACACAGATCTCTCCCATTGCTGAGATCATCCGACCTCAAGATCTGACATAGCTGCTCCCGTACAATCGCCCATCCACCTTGGCTCTCGAGCTGCAGCGCGGTGACAAGCTGTCCTAGGTGTGTCTGTATGAGTGTGTGATGAGCCTTTGACCATACATCGTGCAGATTGTTGGTTTTGATGGCACTTCCCGGGAAGATGTCGTCTAGTTGGTGCCCGTAACTGCCCAGACTGGGCATATGCAGCCTGAGCCCACCAAAGTCACGGATTGCAAAACCTCTAAGAGCGCCAGTCTCGCGGCAGAAGCGAGCAACCATGTTCTGTCCATGGGCTTCTAGACAGATCCCATGGCGGGCAAGTGGTGGAAGCGTAAGTTGTAGGAGACAAGATGCATAACTGTGTAGGCAGACTTGATTAGCTTTATGAAAAGACCGTCTCTTCTTCGGAGTCAGTTTGAATGAACTAACCTTTGAAACCAAGCCTTCCTCTTTTGAAGTGTCCCAAGCCCGAACAGTCTCTCAGCATAGCAGCGCTCTTCATGGACTGGTTTTTGGGTGAGGGCTGCTGCAAGAATGAGTCTCTCACCGTTTGCTTCTGCTCTTGACTCGAGATTGTCTCTCAAAATGCAGGCTAGATGCTTCGCTTCATTGAAGTCTTCTTGGCCACCGCAGACAGCCGCAGCCTCAGTGAAGACCCACAGATCAGTTGGGAGCAGTTCTTGAAGAAGTTGAGATACTGCCAAGCCTCCACAGGCAGTCCACGGAGTGATCGTTCTCAGGGCAGATGTGATCTTGCATGCTAAAGAAAGTTTGACATGATAGGGAAACTCAAACTCAGGCGATATTGTGATTGTACGTATAGATGCCTGAGCTTGTGCAGGTTGTATTGTTGATATGGCGACAGCATCCGGGAACCGCATCGAGATGGATGGAAGCTGTTGCTTGAGGCAAGGTACAATGACTCGGCCCGCCTCTGGTTCTGGTATGTGAAGTTTGTTGAGCAACGGCTTTAACCTGTTCTCGAATGGACCTGTGATGCGCAGAGCTGCTCGGGGAACAGATAAGAACGTTATGCTTGGGTTGACCATATCAGGAATATCATCTGGAGTTACGGCAGGTAGGGGTGGTTGCGCGAAACATGTCCTGTGCCACTTTTAAAATGCGTTGTTGGTTAGAGTATAGTTACAATTTAACAGTACCGTACTTACAGGATGGGTCGGATGGCCCCATAAGAGCGTTTTTTCCCATGCAATGCTTGGAGAGTGAATGTCTGGAATATGAGAAATCTTCCCGATCTTGAGCCATTGTACTTTAGTCCGGATCAGTACATTTTTTGCAAAGTATTCCATTGCGAAAACCTACCCTGATTCGCTGCAGAATTCCGAAGTTCTGCTATTGTCTCGTCCCTTAGATCAACTCCTACCTTTCTATCAAACCATTTATGGAGAAGAGAAAAAAGTGCTCCAGGATCGTACTCAATAGACAATCTACCAGTTTCTTCTTCGAGCACAATAGGTGGTTGCAAACTCTCAGGCCGTAACAAGGACACAACTTCTTCACATGTCACGATTCCACCCGCAATCTCTGGACATACAACTACCCTCACGATCTTGATTTTGGTCTGCTCAGAGGTATAGTCTGGACGTCTGAGCCACAACCATGTTGTTTTGTCGCCGTTGATCCTTAGGATCGAGGCTCTCAGTAAACCTTCGTTGACAATCTGCGCAAGTAACCGTTTGCTTGTCTCAAATGCGGCCTGGTGCTGAAGGGAGGGTGTCATCGCCAAATCCTTAGGTGCAAATGCAAATGAGGAATATGTTGATGACTCCGAACTAGAATCTGCGAAGGAGCGACAATGAGAACGACATTTTGGCGGGGTCAAGCAAAGGGTGAGGAGAGGGATATCGTGGAGTGGGCAATCTACGTGAAGAAAACTTAATTCGAGCACACTGTCAATTTACTGGTAATTACATGTGGACATATCTGACACTTGCATTGCTGTGCTCTAAGTCATTGTTGCTATTGGACAACCAAATCACATGGATTGCGTGAATGATCTAACCCCACTCAATCGGTATCGCGTCATTTAGAAACGGCTCCGCGCGGAATCCCAGTAGCCGTTGCATCTGTCCATATCAGTGATGATCATGAACCGCCGCGCTAAGCAAGCCTACAGTGATATAATCTTCATAATACTGTCATTCGGGCCGTCTCCGTTCTGTGTAAGTCGTGATAATCGCACAGCTCGTGAAGTAGTTTAGAGAAACCAGCACCAGCTTTCATTGCGACTAACTGTTCCGATGGCTTCACCCCTCTCCGAGGTTGAGCTATTATATCAGCCAGACAGCACTGTATATCAAGCCCGAACTAAAAGGCGCTTAAAGACCGAAAAGCTCGACCAAAGTTTGCCGGAGCAGTACCCAGCACAGCTGATATCGCCGCTTTCCTGGGAACCTCGAGACTTCGGGGTAGACAAGAATAGTGACGAGCCATGGGTCTACACCTTGAATGCAGAGCAGCTGGACGAAATTGAACATGCTACGAGGCACTTCCAATGTTCGTCCACTCTATTGAATCATCCTGTTTTCATTTGGTTCTGACACGGTCGCTTCAGCGTTGGCAAAACCTTTAGGATGTCTCGAACCGTCAACGTTTCCCTTACCCACGCTGGGTCCAATACTACGATCAATATCTCACCAGCTTCATTTTGACCGTGGGTTTGCTGTCCTCCGCGGCCTCAGCGTCGACAAGTACTCCCGTAAGGAAAACATGCTTATATACGCTGGCATATCTAGCTACATCGGTTCCCTGCGTGGTCGACAGGATCATCAGTTCAAGGGGAGACCGGCAGATGTGGTCGTCGCGCATGTCAAAGACTTTGGTCCTCAAAGCGATGAGTTGGGTCTAGCGTCATGTACTACTAATGAGATACCATTTCATACAGACGTCGGTGATATTGTGGCGTTGCTATCGTTGGACACGCCAGCTACGGGTGGTGAAAGCCTTGTAGCAAGTTCATGGCGAATCTACAACGCGCTCGCCACTTCGAGACCAGACCTTATTCGGACGCTGGCAGATGAGTGGATAATCCCTAGGTTAGCTAAAAGAAGATAACTGCCTATCTCTGCCAGTATCAGCTAACCCTAGATTAGCAGGACGAACCCTTCTGGCAATTCAGGCTCGCATCGTCCACTCCTGTTCCACCAACCCCCGGTCGACAGTCTTCCGGAAAGAGTGATATTGCAATTCTCTCGACGCTCCTTCACCAGCTTTGGAGCTCAGCAAGAGCATCACAGTCGTCCCAAGCTTACTGAAGCACAAGCCGAAGCATTAGACGCTCTGCAATTCCTTGCGGAGAAGTACCAGCTTTCTCATAGGCTTTGTAAGGGAGACGTGCAATATATTAACAATTTAAGCATCGTTCATGCCAGGAACGGTTTCACTGACGATAAAAATAATCAGTAAAGTACCGCAAATATCCTCACATGTGGTGTAAAACTAATATTTATCGCAGGCGACACCTCTTACGCCTTTGGCTTCGCGATCCAGAATACGCATGGAAGACACCTGGGGCTCTCCAAGACAGATGGAGTAAGATCTTTAACGTTCCCAAAGGTGAGAACCAAGTCTTCCCTCTCGAACCATCGATTAGGAGTGCCGCGAAGTTAAATCAGAGTAACGCACTAAGCACCTCCACAACTTGATTCCTGATAGGACACAAGCACTTGAAGATCGAGGCAACTCGGAAATTGGGCACCAAAAACTATTGAATGATTGGAGATTGAGCTTGGACTCGTGATAAAAGATAGGACACGTCTAGGCTTTGTTGGTTCTTAGTATCCATAGCATTGTGTGTGGTAATCAACGCCAGTATTTTGCGCTGCTTGTCTTCCAGAATGGTGTTCTTCACAATTGAAATAACGGGAGTGGTTCACAGCTTGGCACCATCAACGAGCGCTCGACGTGGTATATTATATATGTGAAATTTGGATCGTCAGGGTTCAGTTGAAAGTCCTGGATTGTTTAATGGTCAACCAAGATTTCATGCAAAGCAAGATACCTCTTCCACCATTCTAGGTACTTTGAGCACCCCCACTCCATGATCCAAGTCAAGGTGATCACCAGTCTCGCCAGCCCCGCTTCCTGGGCACACGACCATTGGCTCACGGTGAAGATTTCGATGTCTTCTGGACTGGTTTTGATGGCAACGTATAGTAGCACTGTCTCATCTGTCCAAAGCCAGAGGGGCATCACTGCTACTGTCTGAGGCTGATCCTGAGCTGGGATCGATGGCACAGTCGCAAGGTCCATGGGGCGTCTATCCCACCATAACTGCTCGAGCTTCTTGATTCCAGCGGCACACCAGACACCCAGCTGTATATCTCCATCTCGTGCATTCAGTTTACGCTTCACTTCGAACTGCGAAAACATCACTAGCTCAGCCACGCGAGGGTGGTCACTTTGGCTGAACGTGCGCGTAGTGACAGCCTCCGAAATGGTTTGAACAAGTTTTGGCTGGTACGTTCTTAGAATATTAACACCTACTGCATAGTCAACACGCTTCCCCTGAGGTTTATCGCCTTGGTGGTTTGTGGGAAGGAGGGTTGTCGGAGAAATGTTGATAGCCTTGCTATTGAACAGTTAGATCGTGGGCACAAACTGTAGCAGTAAGACAATACCTACACAGTTGCAATGTCGACAGGAGGCAATTCTTTCGTTAGTTTTTTGGCAGCAAGATTCAGAATAGGGTAGACAACCCTGTGACACCACTCGTCCTCCGTTGCTTCCATATCTTGGCAGAAGCGAGTCTCTGCGACGATCTCACGAAGATTAGGCTCTATATCACCGAAAGGCGATAATTTAGCGCTCTCTGTGAAAGGAGGAAGCGGGATGCCGGATAGTTCATCAGTCCGCTCATGTAAGAAGTTCTAGCTGTGATTAGTATATTAAGCATGCCAACATGGGGTGGCGATGCATACCTTCAAGTTTACAGGCAGTTCCTTCTGCGCCTGAGATACTGTAGCAAGCAAGTCTCTTAGCAATGGAACCTGTTCTTCTAACTCCTGCCTTCTTTCCATCAGTCCACCTTGGCGGAAGGTGATTCTCGGCCGAGCGAATTGCAGATCACGTTTCCTCTTCGCGGGGCTCGAGCTTCTGCTGCGCGTCGCGTTGGAGGAGAGAGCGGAGCTTTGGCCGTCGTCAAATAGAGAAGGAGATGGGACTACGAACATGCGCTTCTTGTTGGGAACAGGACCAAGATCGGGTGCAGCTTGCATGTTTCCACGAGTCCGTTTTCTCCCTCTCCGGATTGCACATGCAAATTCGCGTTGACAAAAAGGCACAGCGTCTTCCAGAACAGTCTGCGTCGGATCAAAATTACCTGCGCCTTCAACTACTTCCAACCAGTCATATATCGAGTTGGTCGTTTCCGCCAGTGATCCGGAGCTCATATCGCGATACACTGTGCAAGAGGTCGACACTATCAGGTAACAGAATTTGGTAAGAGCACACAAAATAGTGGTCGCCGTTGGGGTGAAGGTATCGCAATAGACTGCACTGCGACAAAGATTCAGATGCATCTGAGATTGAGGTCGTTACCATAGTAACAGTTTTGTCAAAATCAATAAGCAATTTTTCCGCACTCTCAGCCATCCAGAAACAAGCTAGCATCTATAGTTCCCGCAAAACACGCGCCGAATCAAACCAAAATACACGATTTTCACACCACTCTTTCGAGTGATCTAGGTTATAACAGTATGAGATTTTTTGGTATTAGGGTACAAGTAGTGTTGGTTTTACCGAGGTACGGTTTTGTTGTCCAATTTTAAGTCCCTACCCGGAAGCTTCGAAGGTGTTAGAATATCAAGATCAGGAAAAGAAATAAATTCGGTATAGTTTGGCCCGAAGTTCTGGTTCGATGCGATATCGCCTTATTTACCTATCTACTATGCATCAATAATGGGGGACAGATGAAACGCACCGAAGGGTACCTCAGTCTAGATAGTATGGAAGCTACTATTGCTAAGAAAAGAATAAATTGTCACCTAAAATCATTCGGAGGAGTGGTGCGGTAATCGTGTATTTTGGTATGATTCGGCGCGCGTCTGCATACTTTTTTGCGAGGACTGTAGCCCGTTTCGGGCTTGACCTTAGGGGCTAGCAGACTTTTATCACGCTTTCTCCAAAATTTAACAGAGTTTAACCATACAAAAAGTTGAGCTACTTTGGATCTTGATATTATCGAACGATTCAGCTGCGAAGGTAGAAATTCAGAATTACTAATCACCGTCAAACTCTTGACTCCATTAATTTAGCGCACCCCCAGACCTCAAGTCAGAATATGCCGACCGGTAGTCAGCAAAGTGTATCGGACCAAGTGACCTTGTTTCAGCTTACATAGAAGCGTGTCTCAACCTTCGACCTCCTACATAGTCCAGAGCTATGTCAACAAACAGATACCTGCCTTTGACATGCCTCACAAGGAAACCCCACAGCTTCCAACCACCAATTTGACCTGTACCGTACTTCTTCCCAAGGGTGACAAATATCATTGGCTTTTCCGACGGTTTGTAATCCTTCACTCCACCAGATTGACCTGTTAAGACAGCATCCAAGGCTGCCGCAAGGTGAATGATTTGCGCGTCCGTTACAGTAAGCTGCTTGGGCTCAATATTACCCACGTCGCCAATACCCCACACATTTGGTACCCCTTTGACACGCATGTTTTTGTCAAGCGTGAGGCTTTTCGTTGCGTCAAGAAGAGAACCTGGGACGAACTTTGTGTTCACTTGCACGCCGATCAGGGGTAGATACAAATCGGCAGTGAGCATCTCGCCGTTCGACAGTGTTAAACTTGTTCGAGAGTATCCGTCGGTGCTTGCTCCTCCAATGCTCTCTGTTCTTTCCACCTTTACCTTGTACACCAGTTTTACACCCAATTTTCGAAGATCACTCTCAATAGTCTGGCTGACGCTTGGTAGAGCATTCGATGCCTGCAAGACACAATCTCCTCCCATAACCAATGTTATGGTCTTCCTCTCGCCGTAAGCTGCGGCTAGCTCGCCAGCAGTTTCTACCCCCGTCGGACCACTGCCGGCGATCACAATTGACTTGGCAGCCTCAATGTGGTCCTGAAGAGCGTGAAAAGCTTTGATGGTCTCTTCATGTGTCCCAACTGGCTTGAACGGTAGGTTGTTGCGGATTTGAGAGCCTGTGGCGATGACTAGTTGGTCATACACAAGTGACAACTGATGTCCGTCATTGTTGACCACTTCGACCTCGTTTGCTTCTAGATTGATGCTCTCGGCTTTTCCAAGTATGAACTGGAAAGCATCACCGTATTCTTTGAAACCTGGTTCTATTGGAAGGAATAGCTGTTCGTCTGCAAAGGCGCCTGGAATGATGCCGCGGACTGCAGCAACGTTCCACTGATGATGGTCAGCAACATCTCACGGGCATTAAATGGTTGACTATCATCCCGACCACTTACAAAGAAATGCGTGTTAGGTGACACCAAGACCACTTTCAACTTATCCCTAACTTTGGGCACAGTATACTTAAGTAACTTATGGGCAAGCGGTAGGCCTGCCCATCCTGCTCCTAGGACAACTACTGTCTTGACCATGTTTTTCTTGAAAATTTTGCGAAGTGAATGTGGTCCAGGAGGCAGTAAAGGAAATGGTATCACATATTGAACGAGTCTACTCTTTATGGTCAGCCAAAAGCACCAGATCCTAACCCTAACCCTAAGGCCGTCGGCATAACGACCAATGAAAATTGTCGAACCACTTCCACTCAAGTTTTGTCCGAAGCCTTATTTCCAGGACCGAGTTGCGATCTAGCCGATCATTAATCTAATTCACTACACCCCATTTCGTGTCTTTGTCGGAAGAGGTCTCCAAGATTTCTCGTCCATTCTTCATTAAGCTAATGTTGCCGCAAATCAATATACACCAAAACAGAGACTCTGTTTCACAGGCCGAGCCACTAGAGATATGGAATTGCACCAACTGTCGCCGGCGCAAAGTTCGCTGCGACCGACATCAACCGTGCGCTCCTTGCGTTCGGCAGAAAATGCAAGGATCATGCACGTTTCCGACCTCCGGTCGTCTTCCACGCCGTAACCGAGAGTTGAACTCGAAGCCTTCATCCCAGAGACGTGCTGAGCTTTTAGGCCGCCTCAGGCGTCTTGAGGCTATGGTTGGTGACCTCGGTTCTCAGGTCGAAAATGCGGATACGACTAGACAAAACAGATACGAAGGCACGACTTTTGCCCATGAAAACAAGAACATAACTCACCTTGCAATTCAGCACGTGGGCACTCATGATCAACTAACTTCAGGCATCAGTTCCGCTCCCAGTTCTGAAACTGAAAGCCATTTCAGAACACCAGAGAGCCATAGTACTGAGGAATCGCAGGCTTCCGAAGGGTATATCATAAAGAGCAGCAATGGTGAGCTGGTTGTAGGAGATCGTTTCTGGACAATATTTTGCAAGGAGGTACGATAAATTAACTGCTTACATTGAATGGGCGAAATATCGCACCACTCAGACTACACGACGTCCTTTACGTACGCTTGCCTAACATATTTGAAAGGTTGAACACATCTTTCAAGCCGTTCACGGACCTTCCGTTCTGAACTTCGACAAGCACGATGAAGCGGCATCCATCAATGAACGTCACAAGGGATATTATGATTTCCTTTTACGGAACACATCAACAACACCTAAAAGTGATCCTTTGTATCCGTTGCCATCACAAATGCTATTCCTCTGGCAAGTATATACGGACAACATTGATTCATTCATAAAGATACTGCATGCGCCAACTGTTTCGAATCTCATTCGTGCGTTAAGGGGTGGCTATGAACACCTTGGACTTGACCTGAAAGCGTTTCTTCTTGCTATTGCTTTTGCAGCAGTGGTTTCCCTCAAAGATCAGGAGGTTGGTCTATGCGCCTTGCAGTATGATGAAACTGACCGTTCCTTGCTAGGTGCAATCAAGTTTCAATATTGACAAAGCTCGGCTCGTGAGTCAATATCAACATGGCACCGAAGTGGCGCTCGCGAAAGCCGACATTGTTGGCAAGCCTGATCTGACTGCACTACAAGCATTCACAATATACGTCAGCATCATGCAACATATCGATGGAACGAGAGCCCCATGGATATTGAATGGACTGCTTGTCAGAGCCGCCGTTTCCTTGAATCTTCATCGTGATAGGGCCACAGAGTCAACCGGATCACCCCTTAAAACAGAGTCGCAACGCAGATTGTGGTGGCAAATTTGTTTGATCGACTCAAGATCTGAATTTCAGCAGGCCTCTGCATTCAGCGTGGCAGAAAAAATGTTCGACACAGAACTACCAACAGATTTAGATGATCAGGCTTTGCATGTTACCACGTCAAAGGCAATAATAGTTGGGGAATTGACTGACACAAGCATTTTCCTTCTTCGTTGCAAAATCTGGAAGTTTTCTCAGCAGCTTCAACATACAACAGATGTTCAACTGGCTTTTGGTGTCTTTCGGCAAGGACGTGCCTCAATCGAAGAGTGCCACTCGAGACTCTTCAGTTCCGGTTTGCCGCTACACTGTTTCGTCGCGACGACTACACGCCTCTTCTTCAACAGAGTTGAGCTAACTCTGCAGGGCAAAATCCACCTCGCCGCTTCGACAAAAGCTCCAGTTTCCAAAAGTTCGTATAACGACAATGTCTTCGCATTATATTTATCTATCCTCGAGGATGTCCATGCTCTCCAACACGAGCCTCGTTGGGAGGGGTGGCGCTGGCAAATCAAAGGGCGTCAACCCCCGTGGCAAGCTCTTGGGTTTGTGCTCAAGCATTTGCACGAGTGCCAACCTGATTCCCACAGCGATCGGGCACTCTTGGCCATCAGCAAGTCTCTGAAAGATGCTCCTGAGGAGTATCACCAGGAAGTGCAATATCAGCAACTCTTAGTAATGATGTCCGCTGTTGAGAGACGGGGAGAGCTTAACACTAAAGCAGCGCCTTCGATGAATATGTACGAGACATCAAAGCTGCCCGATTTTGATCCGAGTTTGACGGTGCCTGATACCGAAGTCTTTTCTCAGGACTTCGTGACTGGAAATTCTTCGACCTGGAAAATGCATGAGCTGAACGTGGATTTGCCGACCGAGGCCGACGATGAAACTGGGCACAACCCAACATTGACTGACGAGAGCTGGGATTTGGGAAGCATGGAACTGGATCAGCCATTCTGGGACTTTTGGAATATAAACAATATTTGATCTGCCTTGCAAGCAACACCGCGTACAAACTAGTCATTGGTTATAGCTGAGACAATCGTGATATTATCGGTTTCAGTGACGCCATGCCAGTGCCTGAGCTTTGACACCTGATCCTAAATTCTATCTCGATCTGGCCATACTTCTGACAGGTTTCTATTCTCCTTTATACTTAGCATGTCAGCCATTCAGAATGTTAGAGACCTGAATATGCAACTGTCAAGGCGATCTCGTATTTGATCACATATCCTCTCCAGTCACCTTGGACAGTGCTCTCTCGCTGCTCCACCGGATGCCTGGACGGATCGCATAGCCCATTCCAGCACTCATTCTCGCATACTTTGCCATGATCACCCACATTTTTCCATAGCGACAATGAAGCATTGAGGGAATCTTCCTGGATAGAAAGCCTACACCAGCTTAAAGTAAAGCTCAGGTTTGTGAATGACCTTAGAAGTGGTATGGGATTTCACTGTCCCCTATCTTCTGGTACAAAGCTCCCACCGCATCAGCAACCTCTTTCGGTAAAGGGCCTTCTTCAATCATGTCCAAGTTCGACGTGAGCTGCGCTGGGCTTGACGCGCCGATGATAACAGCGTCTCCATGCGTGGCGGACAGGATACTATGGTACACCGTCCATCGGAGAGCAGCTGCATGGCCATTGATACCATGCTTAGCAGCAACTTCTCGCACTTGGTCGGTGATAGTTTCTATACTGGGCTTCTTGTAGCTGGCAGTGTATATCTGACCGAGGAAGTGCTGTAAAGTCAGCATGCAAGTGGTTCAAATGAAAGGTAGTGCTAAGAGAGCAGCCAAAACCAAGGTTCGAAGATACTTACATTAGTGTCAAATCGACCTCCTGGTTGGACTTGCTTGTGGTTTCCAGCGAAGAAACCTGCTGCTGCCGGGCTGTGTAGACATGGGGTTCTCCTGTTAGTATATTTGTCCTCTATGTTGCACGGAGGGCTTTCTTTTCATAGCTTACCTCCATGCATAAAAAGCAATATTGTGTTTGCGCAAGACAGGGAATAGGTCTTTCTCAGCTCCTCTAACAACCGGATTGTAATGTCCTTGGTACACAGTCGGCTTAACAAAGCCGCGCGCTTCACATATTTCCACGAATTTCTGTACCTCGTCCGCCGTGTAGTTCGACAGCCCGAAACGTTTAAACTTGCCTTCGAGATATGCTTCATTCAATGCTTCACATGTCTCTTCAAATGGTGTAGCACGGTCCGGGTGATGCAAGTATTCAATGTCAACCTGTGTCATCTGTAATGCAGCGAGAGAATCATTGATGCTTTGCTTGATATTATTTTTTGAGTGGCTTCCACTGCTCCGTGAAAGCACTTTAGTATCGATACTAAATCTCTTACCTGCCTGGGCTGCTGCCAGTCGTGGTTCAGACGTCCCTGGTGCATGTGGAGAATAGCCACGCGCAGTATCAATCTGACGATAACCACGCTCATAGAATGCGTTGAGAAATGCCTCCACTTCCTCCGGTGTGTCGTGCCGGACCATTGAGTCGATAGACTTGTCGCCAATCTAATGTACATATCAGCATTCTGTATTAGATAATTGGCAGTGGTATCTAGCGGACATTTCCTGCCCCTAACACTATGGTCAACGGTGATCTTGTCGTCATTGTGGTAGATGAAAATGCTGATGAATTGTTGCAAAGATGAGTTTAAATTAGTTGAATGAAGAGAGGTGTTCCACCTAATGCCAGTGTCTCTACTCTGTAGACTCTTTTTCTCTAGCGAAGTAACCTAATTTTGGCAGGTATAGAGAGAATAATGTTAACCTCTTAGCGTTCTCTTCCTCAGATACAGAATTTCAAATTCATTTTGGTGCAGATTATGGTTAATATATACTCTCCCTTCACGTTTCGTGACTGCAGAGTTTCGAACCTCATCTAGACGATCGAGTCCCCGGTAGGGTCGGGCAATGTAATACCAATTTGACAGTGCTTATAAATCCAGCTGCTTTGGATACTCGGACTCGGGGAATAGGAATGTCAATACTGAGAGAGCAGCACGTAGTGTGGTAGCAAGTCCGTCGTATTGTAAAAGCAGCGAAAACTACAAGTCAACAGCCTGCGGTGTGATTGCCGTTTTAAGCCTAACAGTAGCCGAGAGGGAGCTTTTCGGTTGTGCAATTCTAGCGGAACGCAAAGTCTTCAAGAAACACGTCACCCTTATTCCCACAATATGTTCCATCTGGCGCAAATTTACCTGTTTGGGTTTGGTTGCTAGCCGACCATCCACTCACATCGGAAACGGTCTGACCAACCGAGTTACGGCGCGTGTTGTAGGGTGTTATCGTGAGATGGGATTTGCGGAGGAAAAGTCTATTCCAATACGTGCGGTACAATTAGATACTCATCAGTGTAAAACATCATCCCGTCAGAGGTTGATGGACCGCAGCTGATATGCTAAGCCTAATCGGGTCATAAAACATAAGTCCTTATGTCTTTCTGCAACAGCTGCTGTGGATTACCTACCTAGTCGGGAGGCAGGAGTCTAGTCTCAGTGGTCACTTGGTCTGTCGAGTGTTACTACCATAGATGCTGCCAAATACTAATCGAGATACCACCCGTAAATTGTAATGAACCGCGGGCCACGTGTGAAATCTGACCAGGATGGTATGCACAACTGCGCTGCTTTAATACAAGCCCCTCGCCAAGGAACGCGTCATATTATACGCGTCACGGCTATCACAAATTTAAGAAAGGTCAGGCGAGATAGCAAGCACGTGACTCTGTAACAGGGTAATCATATTTGTTAGTTCAGAACAAACCACTGTCATGAAACCAAGAACAACACGTTCAAATAAGCTTCCATAGCTAGCTGAACTGAGCCAACGGGCCTGTCTAGCCAGATTGACCGACGGGCTCACTTGGACGGGATTTCGGAACTGTGAATCCAACCCTGGAGGGCTCGAGTTTGAGAAAAAGCCGGGCGAGCGACCCAGCGGATACCCGGCTCGTTGCGGGTCAGAGGTACAGTCACGAATCCGAGAACAAAAGGTCCAACAATACAATGTCGAAGTCCCATGCAATCGTATAAAAATCAGCTTAAACCATTTCAGGAATTACAATGAGTAGAGGTGACGAATCTCTCATACGAATTATATGGGAGATTTACCTGACTTTCTTTTCTCTTAAGCGTTGTATCGTTGTTCATAGGACAGGCGCTAATTTAATTTAATTGCGTAGGCTCTGATCTTCTGGCTTAATGCCACGTTGGTTCTGATAGGTACATCCAGCTCGTTTGGGGGAAGAGCCTAACTTAGCTTTTATTTGTTATTTGGTTTACATAACGCGTTGAAGGATATCCACACAAGATCAACTTAGCCTCCAATGTCTCTCTCTGTGTGACAATGGACAAAGCGATATGGTGAGTCTACTATGTCTTAGAACATGGTACTATATCTATACAAGTTGTTGATTCGAGCATGTTGTCCGACATAAAGGACTCTTGATTTGGTTCGTTTCAAAGAATAACCATATTGTGTCTCTCCTGCGCCTATCTATTACCGAAGTCATCCCTGTGGAACAACTCCCTTCCGACCAGCGCTACAATGTTCGATCACCAACGACGACCACTTTGATACGTACATATTCATCCTAGCGACCATGCTGAGAAGAACTCAAAGCTCCACTTTTGTTATTTGTGGATGATAGTTCCGACGAGCTTCGGTTGCTCCTGTATAGAGGAAGTACCATCCATCTCGTAACCTTGAAAGTAATCAACAACGAGTCCAGTGGCGAATTGCTTGTGAAGAAATTAAGTATTCCCGTCAGCGGTTTAACGTCCACCTCTGGCTGAGATCCGCCGATGTTTTCTTCATCCTGACTTTTCAGAGGACCGCTTGGGCCCCAGATTCCTGGCGAAGGTGGACCAAAAATATATCTATGCAGCCGTTTAGTGAGCCAAAACCTCTGAGCCCACCTCCCGAATGGTCGCCGGTTTCCCCAAAGCATCCAGCAGACAACCACAACCAGAAAATACGTGATACCGATGAGCAGCAATAACTTGAGTATTTGACCCATCAGGTAGAGCACAGGGCCTAGCCGGTCCACAGCTGTGATGACGAGGGAGGCGACAGGCTTCAAAAGAGTGAGGATCAGACGACGAATAGGATAGGTCTTTGTAGGTAACAGGCAATTGAAGTCACGAATCTGAACGCCCTCCAAAGACTTTGATGTCCGGCCTATAACCGGTGAAAGATCGAAAGTGGCAAGAAGTCCTCGAGCTCGATCCACATCATCGATCAGAACAATGTCACTATCGTTGAAGTTGTTCCAATCCGGCATGTCCTTCCAAACCTGCACGATGCCAGTGGCGGGCACCAGAAATCGCAAATGCACAGCCTGCCAAGTCTCAGAAGCTTGGTGGTAGATCAATGTAGCATCAGCATAATCGAAATATGGCAAGTTGATACCATCCTGATCACCAGCAGGAGTCCACATATGAATCTCCTCCTTGACAAAGCTTGGAGACCGGATAGCTAAGTCAGTTAAATTGACTATACCTCCGAAGTCTGGAACGATGCCATTTTTCCAGGGCTTGCCGAGCTGCAGGAGGACGATATCGTCCACGAACTGAAGTCGCCACGACAGTATGACCGCATTGAATGTGCCTGACTGAAAGTTCGAATATGGCTCTTGGTTGTCTACTTCGGCAGATTGGTCAGCGCTTGTGAATGTCCAGCCGGACTTGTGAACTGTTATGAGACAAGACCCGGACTGCAGAACGTCCTGGATATAAGTCGCTTTACGGGGCAGCGAGACTGTTGCCGGAAATGGCAGTGTGAACCATAGCAAAACGGTAGAGATTAGGGACAGAGCTAGAGCGAGTACAATTCTCGAGATCATGATTTGCGGCATCGGTAGTCTTAGGTTTGTGAAGCACTGGAGTTTTAAACCATTTCATTTCAGATCGCCTTCGTTGATATCTGAGAGCAGATGGAGCTGACCAAATCAACTAGAGAGCGGCATGAGGCGACTCGACTATACAGGTTTCAGCCTTAGAAGAAGCGGCAGACAAGGACGAACACTGCGCCAAAAACAAATAGGTGATGTGGCACAGGCATCTCACTGTGGCTGAAGCAAAGCCTGCCGACTCAGCTCTCCAATCAATGTTCACTGTCCAACATGTCCGTTGTCGAGTCCGGGTCTGCCGGTTCAATAGTCCTCCTATGAATACTTGAAAGCCTCGAGCTGGTCTTGAGGATGGTGCAGATTCGGCTGTTTTGTGCAAGATCCCGGCTGGCTGCCCTGAGGCATCCGGGCTGGGGTGTGATCTTGCGCGTTGGACCTCACACCCACACGGCAGAATCGCCGACCTTCTGAGCTCTCTAATCTCCAGACCCACGGAAAGTTGATTGTCTCCACGCCGCAAGTCCGTCATTTCATTCATTTCAGCAGGGAATTTGTTCAGACCCCGCCTAGCTCTGGTTGGCCCCCGCATAATTCGCACGAGATGGTCGGGGGAGCAGCAGACTCATGTGTACATACAAAATGGCATCGCAGTCTCAGTACTCCAGCATGTCCCTGCTTGTGCATTTGCTCGTGTTGAGACCGCCTTGAACGTACTGACCTAGAACTCCAAACCACCACGATGCAAATCAAACATTTCTTCGAGGACGCAACTGTCCTCGTTCACTCGGCCCTCAACTCCCTAACAATAACAAACCCTTCCCTAGCCTTCGACAAAGAGAACAAGATCATATACAGACGTCCATCAAAAGATGCCGAGAAGAAAGTCTCCATCATCTCAGGCGGAGGCTCTGGCCACGAGCCTGGCTTTGCAGGCTTCGTTGGTAAAGGTCTGCTTACAGCCTCCGTAGCCGGCACCATCTTTGCGTCTCCCTCAGCAGAACAAGTCCGTCGAGCTGTGCTCACACGAGTGCCGACCGAGAAGGGTGTGCTAGTAATCACAATGAACTACACTGGTGATGTCCTGAACTTCGGCATGGCAGCCGAGAAAGCAAAAGCTGGAGGTGTAGCAACAGAGTTCTACGCAATAGGTGACGACGTTGGTGTCGGCCGGGCAAAAGGCGGGAAGGTTGGACGTCGAGGGATTGGCGGGGGCATCCTGGTTCTCAAGATCTGTGGTGCGCTTGCAGAACTAGGAGGCAGTCTAACAGAAGTCTACGAGCTCGCGAAACAAGTTAACAGGAATCTTGTGTCTCTCGGATCCTCTCTGGAACGAGTACATGTCCCCGGCCGTGAAATCCCAAAAGAAGGCGACGATGAGGGCGTGATCCCCTACGGCGAGATCGAAGTCGGAATGGGCATCCACAACGAACCTGGCTCGAGACGTGTCAAAGCTACCTTGCCCGAACTCGTGAAGATCATGCTTGCGCAGCTACTGGATCCGAACGATAAAGACAGACATTACACGGACATCAAGTCTGGCGACAAAATCGTGCTGTTCATGAACAACCTGGGCGCAACATCTATGATCGAGTTTGCTGGCGCCACCAACGAAGTTGTTAAACAGCTAAAAGACGACTACGGCCTGACACCCGTCCGCGTCATAACGGGCACGTTCCTGACCTCGCTTGACGGTCTAGGCTGGTCTGCCTCCATCCTTCGTCTTGAGGACACGGGTCTCGGTTCCGGGAAGTCCATGCTCGAACTCATTGACTTGCCCGCTGAAGCTGTTGGTTGGGCTGGCACTGGCGTGCAGACATCAACCTGGGAAGCTGATCACACTGCTACGTTCGAGCATTCAGCGACAGACACAGCAGATACATCGAAATCGAACCTCACACTCGACCCAGCACTTGCGACCAAAGTGCTGAAAGCCGGTCTCCAGCGCATGATTGCCGCCGAATCGGACGTGACGCGCTACGACACCATTGTCGGCGATGGAGACTGCGGGATCGGATTGAAACGTGGTGCTGAGGCAGTTATCAAGGAGCTTGATGGCGGTAACCTGCCCACTGATGCCGTTGCGTTCTTGAACAAGATCATTCCGGTTGTGGAAAACACCATGGACGGGACATCTGGCGCTATCTACGCGATTTTCTTGAATGCGCTTGCATTTGGATTGAGGGAACAGGACAAGGGCTCGTCGCAGGAGGTCACGCCGCAGGTCTGGGCGGCGGCGATCAAGAGTGCATTAGGAGATTTGGGCAAATACACGCCGGCTGCGCCAGGTGACAGGACACTCATGGACAGTCTCGTGCCGTTTGTCGATGTTTTGAGCAATGGAGGAAGTGTTCAAGAGGCTGCTAAGGCGAGCAGGAAAGGCGCTGAGGATACAAAGGCCATGAAGGCTAGTTTGGGCAGAGCGGTATACGTGGGGAGTGAAGAGGAATGGATGGGGAAGATACCTGATCCAGGTGCGTGGGGTTTGGCAGAGTTCTTCGATGGGTTCGCGGAGGCATCATCGTGATGGCCAGCGAAGAAAATCTTGAAAAGTGATGAGTAAGACCAGTAAAGCTAAAGTTCATGAATCAATGCGAAAGATGTTTGATGCATGCAGATATTCTTCTATGGCAAATCTGATTTATCTCCGATTTTCCTAGATCCGCAGGCAGCAGACCACTCTGTACCATATTTCCTATCTTGGGTATTTTGATGCTGTGCCGGAGTGTTCGCTAGTCGTTCATCTCTGCGTAATCCTCATACTGCTTAGAGAAGGGGTGTAGGAGGGCCTGATGGCCTACAGCTGCCGGTCCGTAGTAAGGGTTCGTTCGCAGACGGTATCGCAATCCGTGGATAAGTCGACGAATATTGCGGCTGCAGATAGGTTCCTCCGATGCCTCTTTGCAGTCGTCGGTGCTGTTGCAATGGGCCTTCGTCAGTATCAGCAGCCACATTTCTTGCGCTGCCTAAACCCGAACTCGCGCCTTGTCTATAGTGCATTGCCTCACGCTAGCGTCGCAGGGTGTCTTCTTCCACAATTCTCCGTTCCATTCCTTTGCGCATAATATGTTTCTGGGTCGTGGTTCGATTAAGACAACAAAACCAACACAACTCCATCGCCCCTCAAGAACATCTTAGAAATGAACCGGTCCTTGTTCACCGCCCTCTTCTTGTCGCCACTACCATGCTGCTCTGTCCACATCTCCTTCACATTCTCGAGCACCATGTTGCAGTGGCGGTCGAAAGCTTTGACACGGGCAAGGAGCTTGCGGTTGTTGCGGCAGGATATTAGAACTTGAGTGTGTGTGCGGGTTGCGGTCATGAGGATGCTGAGTGGCCCGGTGCTGAGTTCATGGGTTTCGAGGAGGGAGAGTTCGTACTCACTACACAGAGCAGGACGTTAGTAGAGTATTAAAAGAGCTATGGCGCGATGGAGCAGTGATGTGACACGAGCGAGGCAAGAGAGTCGCGTGCGAGTTGTAGACAGTCATCCACATCATGAGTCGTGACGGAATCAATCATAAAAAGTGTCCGACCATCGTGAGCATGCACCCGATATACTGATTGACGGACAACACCGTGTAGATGATGCGACGATGAGCTATGTTGACGGCGATGTGATGGGTGGTGTTTGGGAGCGGAGCGGAGTTGACTCGAACGCCCCATCGTGCAGCGGAGTTGTGGAGTGCATAGCGCGTTATGGCGTGTACCGATGGGACGAGAACCTCAAATATGATGGAGTGGGGGAAACTCACGATAATTCGGACTTCGGCTTGCTGAGCAATTCCCTAAACACCAAAACGTATCAGTGAATATCCTCCAATAGCAGGCTGAGATGTACTGCGAGACACCACTTCGCCGCAGATTATAGCACGGGTAGGAGACATACTGGATTTTCGAGTTGTCTGCCATGTTGCCTCTGGCGAATAGGTATAAAGAGATGACCGCCCTCTTAAAGTGTCTGGGATTGAGCACTCTTAATTCTGTTATTTCATCTCCAGGAATTTGGAGGCAGATTTTTGCCAAGCGATATCTGCAGCCTCGCAGACCACACGCTAGATTAAGGCTGCACTAAGCTAATGTAAGTACTAGTTTGAGCTATGATGCAACGATCTACGGCGCGTCGATTCTACGTTGCGCGCGTTGCTGCACGTCCCATAGCAACTCCACCACTCGAAAGGTGTGGTTGGTATCTGCTATACCTAAAATGCCACACTCTTCCCTTGCTACTCTTACCACTCTCTACCTGAAGCTCACTTGACCTTCACATTGCCGATTCTTGCTGTATCATCTTCTATTTGAACCTGTTGTAACACTATACCTAGTACAGCGAGCTCGGTTGCACCCCCAGAGCATTTGCATTATAGCCTCTGCGACGCGTTCACGAGTACACTACTATACGCAATAACGAAGCATTTCACAACTGTCAACCCTAGTTCCGCTATCCTCGAAGACACAAGGCGGGCCATATCACAGCATGATTTTCTGGTGAGACGTCTGGCGCTGCAAACAAGAGAAGGTGCAGGGAAAATGGCGGACGAAGAAGCCACTACAACACCTGTGCTGCTTAGAATTCACTACACCTTCGATGCTGAACACAAGATTCCTTGCCTATGGAAGGCCAGGCAGAAATACGATGTGCAAACCGCTCCGCTCGATGATGGCACCATCATTGGCATCATCGACCTACGGACATGCCTTGACCTTGTGTTGAGCTCCAGTCCGGAAATCACAGCAAATCCTGACGTCGACTACACCGTCTATGCGTACGACTACTCCGAAGATAACGTACCTCTTGTCAGCCAAGGGTCATTGTCGAAAGTTTTATCTGGAGATGAAAGCTTGAATGAAACTATGATTACTGGCAAGGTCGCCAAAAATACCCTGCCACTAGTCGCCAAACAAGCTCTGGATGTCAAGCTTCGATTCACACCTGTTTCATCATCATGGCAGAGAGGAAGATCAGGCAGCATGAGCAGCATGACCGAAGGGATACAGGCACAATGGTCCGGGTTTTCGCAAGGCGGTCCTGCCGACATGCAGCGAGCTCAATCGCCTGCAGCTATGTCGCAGCGTGAAAATATGCACAGAATGTTGCAAGAAGGAGGGCCACGGAGGGAAAGCTCCTTCAACAACTCCTTTGCATCTCGACCGTCATCCCGACCTGGCACTCCGACCAATACACAACCACCCTATCAGCTTCCTCCTGAGCCATCTTCCTCTCATTCCAGGCAGAACACACAATATATCTTTGAACAGCCACAATATCATGGAAGACGAGATTCATTTTCCGGCTACTATAGTGGTGAAGAGAACTTCGACGACGGACCGGCACGAAAGCGTGCTCGTACAACCAAGGTCCAACAGGTGTCCAAGTCTGACTTCAACATCGAACAGAAGCCAAATTCTCTTCGTGCCGCAGCCACCGCAGCGCAGAGTGTCCGGTTACACAAGCCTGCACCTATCAACCCCGCTGCAGCGCTGCAGCAGGGCATATCAGCTGAAGAGCCCGTCAGACCGCCAACTCCTGTTCCAAAAGGACGGCAACCGACTGGCCGGCCGAGAGGGCGACCGCCTAAAAAGAGTAAATTGACCGACCAAAGAAATACTTCAATTGAGCCTTCCTCACCAACTCCACAGCATATTCCCCAACCACAACTCCTTCATTCAACGACATCTTCGCCAGAGGAGACACGTCATCTTCTGCCAGCTGAAAGCGTTACAAGCACGCCCGTTCCACCTGATAATCTTCCATCATCACCTCCTGATGTTTCAAATGATCAGCAGCCTGCAGGCGGTACAACCAGTCCAGTTCTACCTGCAGCGAAATACGATGACAATGATTCTGGTTTCATGAGCGGCAACGTTGACGATCTCTTTGGAGACGACCAAGACATGTCTGTTTTCGACTTTTCAAACTTTGTAAATCATGACATGGATGGTGTAACCAGTCAAGACCTTAATACAGGTGGTGATAATGCCTATCCTCCAGTATTTGAAGATGGTGAAAGTACGTTTGACGGTCCGACACCACAACCAGATCTCCCACGGATGCCTCCACCGCCTCCCCAAAACGATACACGACCACAAGACACAACAAACCAGTTTCAGCGTCCTTCACTTCCAGTTCAGCCTAGTACCCAAGGTGTGGCTTTCGACAAGAATGGTCGGCCGATACCAATGCTGTTACCTAGGCCACCGCCTGCTTCTTATTCACGCTCTCAAAGTATGCTTCCTCAGGTGCCTGCAAGTGATCCTGGTATTCGTTCATTTCAACGATCGAACACTTGGGCACCAGACATGAGTGATGCCATCATGTCAGACGCTGCTGGACCGTCCGACTCAAACAGATCAAAGTCTAGGAAACGCGTTGGTAAGGAGCAGACTAGGGCTCGGTTAGAAAATGCCATTGCAACAGGGGATATGCCTCCGTACTGCCATAATTGTGGTGCAATTGAGACTCCAGCTTGGCGACGAGGATATATCAAATACTTCACTTGTCCAATGGGCGACGTTCAAACATCCCTAGAGCCAGGTGAGCTATGCTACAAACAGGTAGTAGAAACTGCACCTGATGGCAATGTTACCAAATGGAAAGGCTGGAAGGTTGAGAGAAAGCAAATTAGTGGTGACGATGACTGGGAGCAGATTTGCTTGTGTAATCCGTGTGGCTTGTGGTTTCACAAATCAAAGTGCCCACGACCTCCGGAGAAATGGCAGAAGAAAGATCCTAAAGAGCGGAAGAAGCGCAAGAGACCACCTAAACCACCGAAGTCTAGGACTAATCCTCCTCGACATGCCGCTGGAAACGTGCAGAGTGATGCTCAAGAACCACCTAGTGAAGACTCTTCTCCGGCTGAAACATCAATGGAAGACGGTCCTGAGGACAATGGCGATGCTATGACCATCAACGATGACAATATCGATGATGGTGAGCCTGAACTTCCACCTATGCCAATGCAGACTAGAAGCGCGCAAACAGCTCGTAGAACGGTCATGTTTGCAGCTGACCTGCGGAGAATTCAGTCCAGTCCAGTCGTGAAGGGCACGGCAGCCGAGCCTATTGATGTTGACTTGACACCGAAGCCGCTTCGAAGAGTGTTGTTTCCATCTCCGGGCCTAGACAAGGTTGTTGACAAAGCCCCAACAGCAGTAGCAGAGGACGTCCGAGAAGGTCTTCTTCCTTCATTTGTACGCAGAAGTCCTCGCTTTAACAGAGTTAAGGATGTTTTCGCTGTCGAAGCTGCATCCATTGCAATCACAGTTGATGGTGAAGGCAAAGAAAACACCACTCCATGCACGCAGCACGATGATGACTTGCACGATCTCTTTGGTGATAACGACGATGACGGGATCATGCTTCCACCAGCAACGCCCACGCCCAAGAGGCGTTCGGAGCGAATAATGATGAGAACGCCTGGCAGAACTCCGTCGAGAGAATTTGGTGTCGAAATCTTTAACAACGCCCAGTTGTCGCCCAAAGCAGCCAAGACGCCCACACCCAAAGCAGTCGACTTGATGGCAGACCTTTTCATGGACCCAGCTATGCGCGGGATCGACCCGAAGCTCATGACACCCTTCAGCCGCTCTCTTCATGCCGCTTGTTCTGACGCAGTCTCGCCTAGAACACCTCGACGCGCAAAGACAGGCACAACTCCCAAGAATGCCACTCCTGGCTTACGTTTCGACTGGACTGACCTCCCACGCCTCGCAACATCATCACCAATCTCTTGGCCTCAAGGCATTGATGGTGACAACAACTGGTCGGAACTGCCAACCGAACGCATGCATCCAGACTTCGACGACGTTCTAGCTCCCGATATGCCGCTACCTAGTAGTCCACCTGTTGGTGATGGGTGGGAGGATCTCGTGAACATTGAACAATACGCTGCAGTTGATTGGAGTGAGTTTGAGAAAGAACATGGCTCAGACGTTACAGCAAAACTGAAGACGCCGAAGAAGCAGAGGATAGGACTAGTTGGTGTTGTTACGCCTGGGAGCGCTGGATTGAGGAGAAGTTCGAGACGTGCTAGAGGAGAATAACCGACTGAACATGATGACAGGGAAACGTGGTCGGAAAAAAGGACCCAAGACACCTTCATGCTGATGAAGCCTTTGTAGCCTGTAGCTCATCAGTGACAAACCCAGTCAGATGGGCATAATAATATGCCTTCTCACACTCATAAATCATGAAAATGTATTCAAGCTTGTATCTCATGGTATGTCGCATGCCACTTTGTACCATGAACCTTCCTCAAGTGGAATCACCTTTGCCAAATTCTGTATAGGTACCTGTAATATTACACAGTCATCGTCACAATGGTGGCACTTCAATTCCTACAGCATCTTACCCGAGCTCTGTATTATTCTCTAGCCGAATCGACATCGTAAGACACTCAAAGGCCACTGTAACAACAAGGATCACGATGAATGCATACAAGGTATTCCATTGCAAGTATCTTAGGATGAACACTTCAGGGCTGGCCGGCTCTAACGAATAGGGTCAAGCTCGATCTGAGCTTAGCTAGGGAAGAAGGAAGGGATCTACTTGGCTATTGAGGTAGACGAGGACTTGAAGAAGACGAAGATGTCGTTCGAGAAAACGTTCTCTGAGACATAAGTTCTTGGTGGAGCTGGGGATGTGAGGTGGCAGTTTGAGCAGTGGAAGGAGCACTAGATGTGGAGGAGCGGTGGATGGAGAGGTGTTGAGGGAGGTGAGTCTGAGGAGGGTTGGTGAAGAGTTCGCGGCTTGAGAACTTGAAGCGGAGGAGAAGGAAAAGGATGGAGAAGGTGTGAAATTGTGCAAGGAAATGATTGGGAATAGAAATAGGGACACAGTGTGGTGTGACTTCAGGTTTGGCAGTTAACAATGAATGATCGACTGCTTCTCGTTGTACGAATTCCTCATTATCATATGTCTGTTGTGTGTTATGTATGTCTCATAAACGATCGATATGTCACATCCACCAATTTCAGTTGCCGCTCGTTGCGGAACGATCGCAAAGGTGTCGACGTGTAGCTCGTCACTGCATCTGGTCTCCATCTCGTAAACAAAAAACGCAATATGGTATCGTTAAATCAATTCCTTCCCCAACGCCAGGCAATTTTCAATCTCGGTATCTGCTCCACCTCGATGAATACACTGAAACAGAATCTCTGGGCTGCTCAGGTTGAGTTTGCTCCTAGCAATTATAGCCTGAGGTCATAGCTGGATGGTGCGCTAGATTCGGTCGCGCAACGAAATTGTCGCCTCTTGAATCGATGCTGTACTTCGAGCTTGCGGCACCAGGACTCTGTGCGCATTTCATGTCGTTGAAATGCTGCTCTGTTGGCGAAGGCATACGGATATGACCTTGCGAATTTGTTTGTGGTTGGGTTGGTGTCATGGTTGGCATGGGTGGAACAGGTGACTGGACTTGAGACATGTATGTCTTGGCATGATATGATGGGAGAGAATCACGTTGACCGTTTCGGAGGAAGAATGATCTATAGCGACTTCGCCGGTTCGTTGGTTTCGGTGTTGAAACTGATTCGACTTCGAGCTTGTGCGAGGCTGTTGCACCACTCGATCGAACTTGACGAGCTGTGAGGCCCATCTTGGTGTCGCGGAAGACATAGCTGGCAAGAATGTTGAGGAAGCCCATGACGAAGATTGTTATTCCACTGCCGATGATCAGCCGCCAGAAGGCCAAGCCAATGTTTTCCTGCGATGCATTTTCTTTGTTGAGGTTCGCGAGCAGAGAGTTGCCGAGGAGGATCTGAGCAGCACCAAGCATGACAAAGCCTGATGAGGGTGCGAAGAGCGGCCAGTTCGTCATGAAGTATATTTTGAAGAGGGGTGTTTCTGTGAGAATGAGGAAGCCTGATTTGGTGGTTAGTATCCACGAACGCCCATTGTCGTCAGAGTACTCACATGAGATAACAACTCGAATGAGGTTCTCGCATGCATCAAAGAAAAAGAATGACTTGTTGTTGAACATCTTGACCAGCATGACGCTGCTCGCAGCTGACACGGCCAGTAGAGCAGTGATGTTCATAGCTCTGATTACGTTGAGCACGACGTAACCAGCGCCGGCTAGGGATTTGCCGAATATGGCCATCGTAAAGGAATGATATGTAGTTGGGTATTTAAGATCGGTTCAACGACTGTGGTTATAGATCTGATTGAGGTTTTTTAGGTGATCGGTGACTCGTCTTCTGGTATAGGTGTTTTCACAAAGATCGACTTTGGAGTTGGGAAGAATATGAGAATGAAATTTGAAGGAGAGATGTGGAAGATTTTTGTCACGATGAAAGACTGAGATTCAACAAGAACAATAGGAAAGGGAACAGGTGAGCTGCCTCTGGCAGTTGAGCCTCAACAACAGCACACTTTGTAGGTGAAGGAAAGAATTCTGGACTATGTCAAAAGCGAGCTTGTAGGAGTAGCGGGGGTAATGAGTTCTTCAATACTGTGCACTAAACTCGCGCGTCATATTGGTAGACGAGCTTGTATGCTCACATGTTGTACAGGTGCTGCCGTCTGATCCAAGAATAGGAATGATTGGCGCTCTGGACTCGCGCTTCGGACAGAGAAGTTCGTCCTTAGTTTCAGCAAAGCGTGATTGCATCAAGTGGCAAAAGAGCTCATGGCCAGACTTTTCAGAATGAAGCCAAAGTACAAGGACATTCTGTGGGATGGGAAGATGCAGATTATGCAGGAGGTTCTCATGTTTCATGGCGGTAGATGAAAGGAGTGGCTGTCAGCTTCTGAAACGCGACGCGCTAAAACAACAACAGTAAGCGGCTTGAAGGACAAACTGTTTCCTGAGCGCTTGATGTAAATCTTGATCTGAAACGATAGGCAGGAGCTTTGCGATGCCCAAGGCCTCGGGTTGATGGCCTTCGTGGCCTTTTCGAGACCGGGTCGATCCTGTGGAGATGATAATGAAGAACACTTGGAACAACTTCGAAATTGATACGCGCGAAATTCCTTGGCAGAAGTATGAAACCGGAAATCTTGTTTCTCCGGTGCGGAGAACTGCTGCCTTGCAACTTAGGGCCCAATGCGTTGGTGCTAACTTATTGAGGTCCAATGGGAGTTTCCAAGGGTCAACGAGCCTAATCTACTTTCTTCAAGTAGTTGTTGGTTACAAGAGGTTTGGACTCCTGGCGACATCGAATGCTATGATCTGAGCATGCCTGTCTTTCCGAAATCCGTTTTCTGGTTGAATGCGGAGCCATATACACCTCCAGCCAAGTTCAGCGAACAGCTGGAGATATCGAGCATGATATTGAAAATGATTTTCGACTTACAAGCATTCAAATATCAGGCATGCTGCTCAATGTGTTGTATGCTAATTATGGATAAGACTATGATGTCGAGGTGCTTCCCGAATAAAACGATTGGATTGAATCCTGTGGGCATGAAGAAGAGCAGTAAACTAAGGAAAGTAGTATCTTAAAATTATCAGTCTAGGTTACGACATTTGAACAGGTCTTTGTGGCATTGAATCAATTAGAACGAGTTACTGGTTGAAACCTTTATCCAGCCATCTACTTGTTCACATACCTTTAGAGCTCTTACCATGTCTTTGCTTTGCTCAGGATCAAGACCGTTGGAAACAAGCTTACAAGCACGGGTCGAAGAACTCTATCACTGACGTGTGTCCCATGGCCTGCACCCAAATAGTCCTTCCATGACATGATCCCTACTCATGAAAGCCATTAAATATAGTAGCTGAGACCACAGGCAGGTTTCGACGAATCAATCCATTAAGGCACTACTGCATCCCACCTGACCATTACAGGTCCAACGTTCAGATAATAATCTAATCCGTTATAGGCCAGGATTCTCTGGCGAAAATTCAGCGTCTTCGCAGATGCTCTAGCTAAGAAACCCCTGTTAATCATACCTTCCTCATTCGCCAAACCCATGTTCACCAGATGCTGAAGTCGAAGGAGGTCTCTTACTTCATAGGCAGGTCTGTCATATGGTTCCGATACAGAAAGTTTCCCTAAAGTTGACATTCCAAGTACTAAACCCTCAATGTTCACGAAGGACCCGTTACAAGTTTTGAAGTACAATGTTTTGATCATCTTGTTTGAGCCATCGGGGTCCTGTACCATCAGTTCGGGAGAAGACGAATGTAAACAGCCAGGAGAATGACGATAGTTGAATATCTCTAGACGGAGAACATCAGCAAAAACCATGATCCTGCAATTCTCTGGCATCGAGACTGTTGGCTGCTTCGTGAAAGTGAATCCGAACATTTGTGTAGGTACAGCAGGGGTGGGATCGGCGAGAGTAATAGCTTTGCCGACATGATCCTGTTCAAATGTGCCAGTCATAAGAGAGCGTACAAGTGACGAGGCCCATTGAACCGATTGCTGCCATGTGTCGAAAAGCGTCTGCTTTAACTTGTGGTCTTCAGAGTGGCTCCTTGACTTCATGAGTGATGGACGAGCTCAAGGAGGTTCAACGTACGATGGATGATTCGAGTAATGCTTACATATCCTCCCTAGGCCAACCTCCAAGTCTCCTCCGCAATAGACAGTGACTTGTGGTTGACAGCAGTCAGTGCAGACATTGAGCACAACTATGTCACCGAGCTCTGATAGATTCACCAAATCGATTATGACTGGATTATGCCTGTCGTTAGGGAATCTGCAGGGAAGGAAGCATATCCGCTGGATTTCGATGATCTTCTCGGATTTCAAGTGTTGGGCGCTGGAGGTGAAACAGACCATACTGCTTTGAGATCTAGTTAGATAGTAGAGGTTGGCGATGTCAATGTCGTCAAGGTTGAGTTGAGCCTAAGCAATGAACCATCGTAACTGTGGCAAGCGAGCACATATCAATTTTGGAGTTGATTGACTGAGCTTAAGTACAATTGTTCAACATGATCGTGATGGCGAGAGTGCACTCACATACCGTTGTGTGTAAAGGCTTATGCGGACGAAGCTAGAGGTTGTGGTGGATGTGTCTCAGGCAGAATCAGGCAGCCGCGCAGCGTGTGAGGCAAAACAGCACGATTATCAGCGACTGACCGTTCTTGGTTTCCAGTTCTTGATTGCTTCTAAGAATAATGCCCTCGGCGAGGTAATACTACCAATACAACTAACAATAATGTGGTCGCAGGTCTACACATAGTTATATTGCCTCCATCGTAGTTTCAGCATCGGGTGGAGCTCTATTCTTGCCAGGATAAAACACAGCATTTTCCCTTGACAAGCACAATTTTCGTTGTATGCCACAACAGCACTCTATTATTTTTTCTGACTGTTCAAGCAAGCAGCTTGGTAGGGCATCAGCTATGAGGTTATCATTCGAGGGTGCTCAGGCAAGAAGTGGGGTACGGTAGGATCCTGGCTTGCATTAAAGCAGCTTAGTTCCACGAGCCAGGATAGCCGGATCGGAAAAGTTTGCTCGATTTGCACTTGAAAAGTTGGGCGTGCAAACAAGAAAGATGTGCTGTTATGCCCTCCATGGTCAAAGTACAGTTTTGCCGTGTCAAACTCGCAAGCATTGATTTCGAGGGCTTTGTGGCTGTCGGTCCTAGGCGAGAATTTCTAGGCATTAGCTCAAGGTCTATCAGTCGCTAAAATGAGGGCGAAACGCGCAAAGAAATACCGCAAGATCATGAACACCTACCAGTTGCACTACTCCTTCCGAGAACCCTACCAAGTCCTCATAACCTCCGACTGCCTGCGCGCCATACATGCCTTCTCAATGCCGATACACCAGTTTCTCGAGAACACGTTACACGGCAAAGTCATGCCATACATCACGCAATGTACGCTTGGGAAGGTCATGGAGGGCTATTCTGGAAAGGGCAGAGACGGACGACCAAAGTATCTCCCACCGCCAACGGAGGTGCCGTTGCGGTACTGTAAGCATAAGGACGATGAGGGGCAGGAGCGTGGGGTAATACCAGAGGCGGAGTGTATATTGGATTTGATCGGTGGGCAGGCCAAGGGAAATGAGCAGAAGAAGAACAAGCAGCATTTTGTTGTGGCGGCTGCGGATTGGGACGAGGGCATCAAGGATGCGAAGGAGAAGGAAACAGCGGCACAGCAGCGGAGGAAGAGGTTAAAGATGGGTAAGCCAGATGTTGATGTACGGGACCACGCGAGAGTGATACCTGGTGTGCCGATTGTGTATGTGAAGAGGAGTGTTATGATTCTGGAAGAGCCTAGTCTTGCGACGGAGAGGGCGATCAGAGGCGTTGAGAGAGAGAAATACAAGGATGGAGTCGGCGGAGCTGCGCGAGGCGTTAAGCGAGGAAGAGAAGACAGTGAGGATGAGGACGATGATGAAGATCGAGCAGGAGGAGCGAAAGTCAGAGGCTTGCAGAAAGCGAGAGGCCCTAATCCGCTGTCTGTCAAGAGGAAAAGGCCAAAAATGTCTGCGGACGTTGGTCAGGTGACGACGGATGATGGTTCACAGCCTGCCAACAAGTCGAAGACAAAACGACGGCGTGGTAGACGAGGAAAGGGGACAGGCCAGCATGTGGATGGAGCAGAAAATGTCGATGCAGTTGCCGTCGAGGCCGAGTCGTCCTGAGAGTGCCTTCGCATTGTACGCGATGGCGGACTACATCAAGCTGTGTCGGTCTCCAAAAAGACGGGAAGGAGCATTGTGTGTTCAAAGATACCCAACCATGTTTCACAATCAATCTTATTCTTCGTTTCGCAAGATATCCTCCTCAAACCTTTGCCATGAACGCTCTGCCATAGATCAGGAGACCGGTTGCCGCCAGTACACTGAGGCCTGCCGGCAGTGGCTTTCCAGTCTTGATTGCACGAGGTATGCTGCTTCCCGCTAGCACGATCGATGCGAGTAGCGCGAGCTCAATACCATAAGGCTGTCTCTTCTGAATGCGGTAGCCGCCCAGACCATACTATGCTTAGTAAGTTCCCGTTCTGTACCGGATCTTAGGCGTGGCAAACATACCAAAGCTCCTACTGTAAGGCCGGCCGCAATGGAGGGTACCGAGCCAGTTCGGACGTAGCCAGTCACTCCCCCGACAGAAGTGAGGGCGCCGAGAATGAATGCTGGGAGTTCAGATGCCTGTCCTCGATCAGTGTGACTCCATGTGAGCGGAGCTGACCTAACCATTGCTTCTAAATTTTGAGATTCAGCAGGTTACAAAACTTAAGCTTGTGTGGTGAGACGATTCTCGGTGCTACTCGACTTAATGTCACGACGTCAACTGCGCCTGCTCGGAACCTCGGAACAAAGAAGTTCCAGTACGCAATAGCAGGCATGTAGACATTTATTTTCTGCTCGTTTGATTTCGTGTTGACATCTATCAAATGTGAATACTCTCTGACTATGTCGCATGACCGTTCAGGGTTCATGTCCTGCTGGCCGCGAGACTTCAGGCCACAACCATTATGACGAGTATCTCGAGTGTGAGGATCAATGCAGCTAGCCGTCCATATGGTCGCGTGCCTGCTCACGATTATTGTCAACCACATCTGTACTACGTACACTTCGTTTGCTAAGAAAGTACCAAGGTTGTTGACAAAACTTTCTCAGAAGGTCGGTTCGGGGCTCTGAATATATACTTCAACCTGGAGTTCCTGTGCGAAATGTGTTCTGATCATCACCTCAATGCTTCCTCAAGCAAGGCGGTACATATTCTCATGAAGCCTTAGGCAACCTTGTCCGAGAGTTCAGTTTCAACCTAGACAGACACATTGGCGATACAATGGGTCGTCTCATTTCGAAAGTGGCTTCAGCATTACTCAGGGCTGGCGAGACTGCTTGCGCTGCGGTATGACACTCACCTCTGATTCTTTGCTTTAGCTAATGTCCGAAGGTTGTCCTTGCAATCATGGCGTACACAATGAACAAGCAAAGGAACGACTATCCGATAGCAGAATATTCTGCCAAATATTGGTACTCATTCGGTCTCGCAATTGTGTCCATCGTGGTCGCTCTGCTGTTGTTCCCACCTTTGGAACATACATTCCGATACTTCCCAGTCGACTTCATTTTAGGTATTGCCTGGTTTGCGGCATTCACGCTCCTCATGATTGAATTCAAGAGCGTCAGCTGCGACCAGAACCTGAAACTCATTGGAGGCATAGCACTTGGAGGTGAATGCAACAAGAAAAGAGCGGCCTGGGGTTTTTCCTTCCTGGCTGGCTGTCTCTTTCTGGCAAGCTTCGTGGTCGGGCTGTGGGTGACTATGAGGGAAAGGAAGCTGAAGAAGAGTAATACTATTACTAACAACACGATTATGATCTGCAACGGCTAGTCAAGCTGTTCCAAGCATATCCTAAGTCAAGCGTACCTGCAGGAAACACGGTGTGTGAAAGGAGACAAGCCTACCTCAAGAGCATTCTCGACAAGTCCAAACAGAAAGTTTGAATCTCACGGAAGTTGATATCATCTCAGGTAAAGGTCGCAGTGTGTTTTCCGAGCTTCTAGCCAAATTTTTTCTTCGATCGTTGATAGTTCTCCTGTATTTTTTGTGAGAATGTCAAATTTTCATTGTCAATCGGCGGCTTAGGTGAGGGTAGGGTGAATGTCTTCTAGACAGCAGGTTTACGTTGTAAACAGAGCTTCTGTAGTTAGGCTGCCAAATATCATATCATCCATGCAGGTCTGTCCTCCTACTACAGCAATAGCTTGGAATAATCACTGAAAACTTACCTGCTTCAGTAAGATAGCTTTAATACCAACCTTTGCCGGCATACCATTGATGAGCTAACTGACAGATACTGTTGCTACATCCTTCACTGTTGATGATTTGATGGTGGTTGGCTCATCTATACCCGTCCGTGTCGGCACCGTCTCAACGTGCCTCGGTTAGCTAGTTGACTCAGCCTGAACTCCTCGTAGAATAATTAGTCCTTGGTTTCTTCCTGATTGCTTGTGGTCCGTTTCTGCTGTGTTAATACTGCAATACGGTGGCAGCATTCAGCATTTCGTATGCCTATCACTCTAGATTGGGGAGGCACCGCTTAGCATTATTGGATGTACCAATCAAGAGTGATAAAGGCATTCGGCCTTTCAGCACCCGTATTTGGCTGGCCTATGGTAAAATTGTTGTGTGGTTCAAGCGGAAGAGCGGGAACGATTGTAGGGATAACTGGCCTTGAGAAATGACTAAGATGCGCCACAGTGACTCTGATTTCGCGAGCAGAGCGCAGCCAAGAAACGCTGCTGGCTTTCATGCTCTGAGAGCATCCAACTCGGTACGTTGTCAAGTTCAGAAGTTGACTGCAGATCGTGATTGTCCATTGTTCAGCTCACAAATATTGGCGACTTCAGGCATTCATCATCTCATAATTGACAAATTCCTGATCACGTCCTGCTGGGACACGTACGGCCGGAACAATACAAGCGTAATTGCCTGAGCCAGTACGCGAACCTGCAACTCCTTCGAGCAGCACCTCGCCTCGGCAAAGTCGCTGACACAGCAAAAGCGGCGTCGGCAACGTGGCATTGGGCAAGTTTTTGTCAGAAAGGGGAAACACGAGCAGGGGAGCATGCGGAAAGGAATGCTCTTCTGTCAGCTCGCATGTCGACGTTCTCTTAG
>JAPDRQ010000253.1:0-42454 GCA_030247915.1 Neophaeococcomyces mojaviensis | reverse complement strand
GCGCTTGAACGTGAAGCTGCAGACAAAACGTTAATTGGAAGTATCTCAGCCAGTTGTCGCCCTATCAGTACCCTCTCTCCTCCGGCTCCTAAAACAACAGTCAAGATGGTTCAACCAACGACGGCACGATTGATGCAGGCAACTCGAGCCAGACTCTTCCGACCCGGAATGAATAACCAATGGGGGTATGTCAATGACCATGGGCGACGATGATTTTGGAAGCTCCAAGTACAAGATTGAGCGGGATGTGTGCTAACGAAGACCGTCATAGCTTCGTCTACCGAGAGAACCGCGTTCCATTCTATCAGAGACTATTGCAGAAGCATGATGGCAAAAGACAGTGGTGGAAGGTCAGTCACACCTATGCCTTTCAAGACATTGAGACACGAGACGCTGGAGTTTTCTGCTTGATGCCGTCCATGGTGACAGCATTTCCTCGTCCGAACACGATCAAAGCCGACTTCAACTGGCACATCTCAAGCCAACATGGACTAACCAGTTCAACAGTCTCCCCGATCGCCATTCCTCCTCTACCCCTTCTACACTCTCATGTGGGGAAGCTTCTCGGCTGCGATATACGGCACTATTCGAATGGTATTCGGCCACAAGACCTGGTATTGAGATGCTGGACGAGGGAGTTTACTCGACGCATGGGATACAGTGTAAATACGGCGCATGAATTTCAATGCTTCGAAAAACCACATTCATATGTTCACGCTTTTTCCACCGCAATCGTATTGCTGCTTTCTGCTGTCAGACCCATTTCCATCGCATCTGCTACCTCTAAAAAGCAGGGTTCATTTCAACTCACACTTTCCATCTTTTGTCCTATTGTGTCCTCAATCAACATAGAAAAACCAGCCTTCAGAAGCCTGGGCCTAGAGTACAGTGTACCTGCCCGATGTGGAAGCCTTAACGAAGCACAGCATGAGACCAGGCCGAGCTAAGACTTTGTAAACGCATCCCGGTGAAGTCCGCCCTATGACCTTGTATCATGAGCCAATCATATTAACCGCGTCTCTGGTACCGAGCGGGACATACTACCTTGCTAAACACCGGCTCACATCTCGGGCATCTGCTCAAGCTCCGCCGGCCATGTTCTCATGGCGTGCCGAATGAAACACCTTGGTAATAATGTATAGAGCTACGATGTGAGACCCAATCACGCTAAGCGAACACAATGCCTGACGGTGTTGCCTTGAGGAAATCTACGCCCTACTACTACCATCTATATGATACATATTGCCAACACTAGCCAACTCGAAACCCAACCTGACCGGAATCCGTCGCACACGGTTCCCTTAGGTTCTACCTTTTATTCGAGCAAGTCACTTGTTCGGAGCATCACTCCTCAATTCTGACGAGCCAGCTGTCACACACGCCCAGCTTCCACCTTATCAGGCAAAGAAAGTTACGCATTACCATCATGCCCCTCGAAATCAAGACGTGTACGCCAGCCGACTTCCCGCGGCTAGTTGACGTCGAAAATTGGGCCTTTGCCGACAATCCCTTCACACCCATCCTCTTCCCTGGTCCCTTTCCACCTGGCGCTGCTGAGTTCCGTGCCCAACAACTCGCTGCTGATTTCGAGAATGAGGCTACGACGACTTGGCTGAAGGTATGACCGCACCTAGTCGTAACCATCTTGCTCACAATGTTGCTCCAGATAGTTGATACGGACTCGCAAACGCCAGATGAAGGCATCTCATACGCGAAATGGAATATCTACAAGGATGCCCCGCCTGCTCCGAGGATGGTAAGAACGTTTGGAGAGGGATGTAATGTGCCCGCTTGTGAGGCAGTGTTCGGGGGTTTGGCGAAGCAGATGGCAAGGCTATTGGGGGATACGCGATGTCTTTGTAAGTCTTCCCCTCAGTCACCTCAGGCACAAATCAATCCTGTTGTACATTGCGAAGCGTAATACTGCGATTGAGGCTGATAACAGCAGGTCTTCACATCTTAATTACGGACCCAGCTCACCAACGGCGAGGCGCTGGAGGACTGCTCGTGAAATGGGGCGTTGACAAAGCGAAAGAGCTGGGTCTACCGGCTTATGTTGAGAGCACTGTCAATGGACATGAGCTGTACAAAAAGTATGGATTTGAGGATGTCGAGGTGCTGGAGGTTGACTTGAGCCAGTATGGAGCCAGGGAGATGCATCGGAATTGGGCTATGTTTGCAAACAGGCAATGAGTGCTTTCCCTAGGCAGCTGTGGGAGAGTCTTCCAAAATTCCAGGCACCCTATTGCTAGTGTCATAATTCCTATACGGAGTGCTGAGATGGCTATGGAAATCAAGCGTAGCCGAACAGCAGCATATCCTGTGCAATGAGTTCGAGAGCTGCATGTATAGAACACGCTTAACTCGTTCGTATTCGGCTTGGACGTTGTTTTTCAAGAGGACACAATTCGATGTCATTCCATATATTGCTGAGATATCACCTTGAGGAGGGAGTGATGCACCCCGGTGAAACTTTAATCCGATATCGTCGCGGTTCCATCATGACTGACACGTCGAACGTGATTGTCCATGTGACCGAGACCGACGATGACCTAGTCCGCCTGACGCGGCTGTGAGGCCGTCTACATATGCCAGCGCCCTCATCTGAAACATTCGAACTGTCCACGACCTCCAACATGGACAGAATCAAACGCTTTTTCGAGCCGGCTCCAGCGTACGCTCCCATCAACACAACGACGGACGAGCATGATCATGATGATGAGTCCTCCCAAACACTCGAGGAGAATAACGAGCCACCGTTCTCATGGGTCGAATATTCAATCTTCTTGTTGTTAGGTGTAGCAATGCTATGGGCATGGAACATGTTTCTCGCGGCCGCACCCTACTTCCAGAGCAGATTCAAGGGCAGTAAATGGATACTCAACCATTTCCAGGCCGCAGAGATCTCAGTCTCATGTGTCACGAATCTGGTATCAATGATCATCTTGTCGAAACTGCAGAAGAACGCGTCATACCCAAAGCGAATCGCCTCCTCCCTCACTATCAATGCCGTCGCCTTTACAATTCTTGCCCTGTCAACCCTCGTTAAAACGTCAGCTGGGGTGTATTTCGGTTTCCTCCTAGTTACAATATTTGTCGCCAGTCTAAGCACAGGCCTAATACAAAATGGGTTATTTGCATTCGCATCGGGTTTCGGAAAGGGGGAGTACACACAGGCAATCATGACGGGTCAAGCAGTCGCAGGCGTCCTACCTCCTCTTACGCAGATAATATCTGTGCTTGTCATCTCCAGTCCTGGAGAGTCAGCAGGAGCAGCCGCTGAGTCCCACACCTCAGCCTTCATATACTTCATCACAGCCACAGTCGTCTCAGTCATCGCACTGCTGGCATTTTTCTACCTTCTTCGCCGCCAGGCCCACGCTGCAGCTCTTCAATCCGCAAAGGACGCCCAAGTTCATGGCACGTCAGAAGGCGACATTCTCGCCTCCTCTCACCATTCAGACTCGACACCAGAACGCACAACAGTCGGCCTCTGGACGCTCTTCCGCAAACTTCCATTCCTCTCCTCAGGCGTCTTCATCTGTTTCGCCGTAACCATGATCGGTTTTCCCGTCTTCACTGCCTCTATCCGCTCGGTCTCGAACATCGACAGCGCGATCTTCATTCCGCTCGCCTTTCTGGTCTGGAACATTGGCGACCTTGCTGGTCGTCTCGTCACCATATCGCCGAAACTCTCTCTAACCCATTACCCCTTCGCGCTATTCTGTATAGCCATGGCGAGACTACTGTTCATCCCGCTGTACTTCTTGTGCAATGTCAAAGGCCGAGGTGCGGTTGTTGCGAGTGATTTCTTCTATCTTGTTATCGTGCAGTTTTTGTATGGCTTAACGAATGGGTATGTGGGGAGTGAGTGTATGATGGGTGCGGGAGAGTGGGTTGCGCCAGAGGAGAGAGAGGCTGCGGGTGGGTTCATGGGATTGATGCTGGTTGGAGGCTTAACTGCTGGAAGTCTATTGAGCTTTGCGTTAGGAGATGTGTAGCACTAGAATAAGAATTGTGTGTTACAACATCTCGCTCTCAGGAAAGGAATAGATTTAAGACAAGAATCCCGCATGCATTGCTTGCACAAGACGGCGCATAAGTTAGTCACATGCACAAATTACATTCGCCATCCTCGAAAAAGAGCCATTCGTACTGCGTTGCTCATCAGGACGTTGCTCGAACTGATGTTAAAGAAAACTACACATTTGCAGTTCTCAGGTAAATTACAGAGTCTGAAACAAAGTGTTTTCTGTGTGAAGGCTGTTCGACTCCTGTTCAACCCGCCCATACCCATCAGGAGGACCTAGTCTAGCAGTTAACTGTCAATTTACCAACGATTCGATTTGTGAGATCCGTGAGGGAAGAAAATAATCCCCTGTTTGGCCGGTAAAGCATTTGATCTTTCTTGCGTCCTCGTTATAGCGCCGTTTCTACTTTCTGCCTTGTTCGACATGCTTTGGCCAGTGATTGACATTTTGATTTGACGCAGGACAAGCGGCTCCACAAAGATCCCCTGCATGCCTTTATAAGGCGACTTCATAGGCACTCTTGGCTAACAGTTGAACATTTCCTCTTTCAACTGTGATGCAGATCTGTCAGATCTTCTCTTCTTGTTTAAATTTAGTTTTGTCCTGTGAGATGCATCACATTGTGCAAAGTCCCTCTGACGCATCATGAGAGTTCTGAAGACAAGAGGAAGTGACAAGGATGGCTGGGTACCTCAACTTTGCGATCACCAGGGTCAGCCTTACGCAATACTTTCGCACCGTTGGCTAAGCAGACCTCACCATGAGGTACTTTTTACCGATATCGAAGTTATTGATAATGGGGAAGACCAGAACACCACCATCGATACTGAGGTTGATGTCGACGTTGTCAAGAATGCACAATACACTGGTAAATCCCCCGGTAGCAAACCAGGTTTCAAAAAGCTACAAGGTGCTGCAAGACAGGCGCTGGAAGATGGCTATTATTATATCTGGGTCGACACTTGCTGTATTGATAAAAATAGCAGTGCTGAGCTTTCGGAAGCCATCAATTCTATGTGGACATGGTACAGTACTTCAAGCGTCTGCTATGCATATCTAGCCGATGTTCCAAGTGGAACTCACGATATGTCTCCGGAATGGCAGGATTCTACCTTTGCGAAGAGCCGGTGGTGGGAGAGGGGTTGGACCTTGCAGGAGCTACTGGCCCCCAAAAAAGTACTCTTCTTTTCCAGTGAATGGAACTTGATAGGGGAGAAGGCATTCCTGGATGCAGTTGTCTCAAAGATCACTGGTATCGATTCTAACGCGATAAATGGCTGCAGGCTATCCGAGTCGTTCAGCATCGCTCAGCGCATGAGCTGGGCAAGCAGTCGCAAGACTACACGGGTTGAAGATCTTGCATATTGCCTGTTAGGACTATTTTCTGTGAATATGCCACTACTCTACGGTGAAGGTGAGAAAGCATTCGTAAGATTGCAACAAGAAATCATGAAAGATTCTGATGACGAAACTTTATTCGCTTGGAGGGATCCATTGTTGCAGCCAGAAACATACAATGGCCTTCTTGCGAGTCGGCCTTCAGCGTTCGCTGCATCCAGCCAGGTACTCCGCTACCAAGACGCTGAACACCGGGAGCCGTACAGTATGAGCAACAAGGGACTGGCGGTGAAGCTACCGCTTACTCAGGAGGCGGATGGCCTATTTACCGCACGCCTACATTGTCCGAATCCTGAGACTGGCGACAGTTGTTTGTGTATTTATCTAAAGAAAATCAGTACGACCAACGAGCATTACGCTCGAGTAAAGGGTCACGAATGGGCTAAAGTGAATGCTTCCGACAGGGGCTCTCCTGCTGAGAGCAAGGCTATCTTCGTCCGGCAATCATTTGATCAACGTCCAGCTTACAAGCCACTCGGTGAATCATTCGGAAGTATACGGCTTCTTCAAGTCCTTGCTCATGAAAGCACATCGACTGTGAAATGCAAACTCGTGGATGGCAACATGTACACGTCGAGATACAAAGCTATCTCATACGATTGGGGCAAAACAAACAAGACGGATGAAGTACTGCTGAATGAGGAACGCATTTGTGTGAAGCGTAATCTGTTCCAATTCTTGCAGAAGGCTCAACAAGACTATACCGATGAGCTGTTGTGGGTTGATGCTATCTGCATTCAGCACCAAAGTTCACTGGAAAGAGACCAGCAAGCTGAGCATGTAAGCCGCATCTTTAAACATGCTACGGTTACACTAGTGTTGCTTGGAGAGGATATGAAGACGCCAAGGTTTCTGTTAGAACTCACGGATACTGGCACCATCTTTGGGAATGGGATCAAAACCGAAGCTGAACTTCATGATGTTGTGCAATATTATGCACGGAGAGGTCGCAACCATTGGCCACGACATCAGTCCCAAAGCCAATTACTGTCATTGATGTTGTCTGCGATGATTCCATATAGAAAAGAGTGGCTCGAGAGAGCAAGAAAGTCTGCTAAAGTAAAAATTGACGACGATACAGTCACTGTGATCAACAATTTCTTCATCGAATTCGCGAGCCAACGGATCTGGACTCAAGGCTCGCCTGTACATGAATTCCATCTTTCAGAGACAATCGTCTTTGTCTTTAATACTGTGCGTATTCGATTGGAAGAGCTATTACGTGCGTATGCATGGGTAGAAGCGCCTGTTGAGTTGTACTGTAATCACATGTCCAGGGACTTGTTATATGGCAGTCAATTTTTCCGGCGTTTTCAAACTCGCATGGAATCTAACAAGCAGCCTTAGAACAAATTCAAAAGCTAGTGCCCCAGTTTGAGTCTCATCGGGATCTATGTCATCCATCACTGCTCGTTATATGGAAGCAATCAGTACGAAGAAATCATGAAAGGGAGATGCAACTCCGTAACACATACAGCGAGGAAGTTAGGTTTAAGACACTGCTCGAATTATTTGTCCATCGAAAATGCATGGTTCTTTAGCATCATGTTTACTCTTTTTGTTGGCATAACCGACAATGCTAGAATACTCAAGGTCGACCATTTACATTTTAGGCTTGATTTCTTCCTGTCCACAACGAGGCTACTCAACCACTAGGGTAGATCCTCATGTACAGATTCTGATCTACGACAAATGCTCGGACTTTTGACTGGAACAAGTCAGCAGGTATGTCAGCCGTGTCGGACTTTCGAGCACGACGTTTGAATTCAATTGAGGCAGCATAGTCTATTGACGGAAGATTTACTCTCCCTTAACCGCGTTATTCAGGTGTTAATGTCTCGGCTGTATAGGCTTGTCGCAGTGCTAGAATTTGGGATTGTACAACTTTCACTCCACTAATATCAACTCTGACATTGAATCCGTGACATTGTTGTTCTATACGTGAATAGCAATTAGGCCAACCTTAGGTCCTTACCGTTAGTTATATACATATTGGCCAACTCACTATCCATTATACCATGAACATAGGAGTTCCCTTTAAGTCGAAAGCTATTCTGAGGATGCGGCCGTAGTATGTACGGTACTCTCGCTCCGTAGAGTATAGCGATTTGGTCTCCTAGCTGGCTCCTGCGGGGCACGATACCGAGATAACCTTTACTAGAAAGGCAAAGCCTGCCTCTTTTGCAAAGACACCCATAACAAGCATCCTCTACCATCACGTCGAAGCATTTCTTTGCGTCCTCCTCGGACTTTGGCTTCTGCGTTGCTACTAGTCGTGCTATCTTTCCTGCCACCGTGGAAATATATTGGATATCTTTGCTTTGCGTAGCAATTCTGAATTCTTTGGCGAGCTTGAGAGCTTCTAAAGCAGTTATGAATGTTTTAGATGCCCTAGCATAGCTTCGTAGCTGTGTGTCGCCACAGAGTGTTCGCCAGACAACATCTTCCAAGAGCTCTCCAGTTGGATACTGCTGTTGTAGTCTTCTTGAGGAAGAAGTATTTCTGCTTGTTCAATGAAAGCTACGGTGTTAAGTACAGTGTCCGGTTCAATATCTTCCGCTAAACTCTCAATTCCGTCTACCAGGAAACTTCTGATCAGAAGAGAGCGACTGTTGGGTTCAATTGCAGATACATGCACCATATCTTTACAGGCATTGAACAGATTTGAATGAGACGAACCTAGAACCGGCAACGATAGACGAATCGACCAATCAGGGATCCATGACGGCAGCTTGCTAGCATCATCTATACTGTTTCGCGGTGCAGCGCAGTGAATCAACATAGACAAATGCCGCCCAGTTGTCACATAGAGCTTTGTCACCCGAAATCAAAGATCAGCAACGTCTTCGCTGTAACCCGGAGTGAGGGCGCCAGACAGGGCCTTCTGTACACAATCCTAAGAGACCATAAACTAAATCGTGGTGGTCTGACGCGTTTTGTCCACTTGTCTCATCCAAAAGATCTATCAACTACATGCTTATCGTTTTGTCCGTTGTGCGATGCCGTAACTCTGCCAGATATGTGGTCCTATGAGCACTTCGAGGAGCTGAACCGTCAGCTAGACCGGGCTTTCCCAAACGCTGTGCATTTGGTCTATATGAGCACAGCAAGTTCATGTTTGGCACACCGAGTACCCAAGACTGGATTGCAGAGCTGCCAGTTCTCTCTATTGAACAGACTATGTTTGTGCATATAACATCATCTTTATCACATGTTATGCACTCAACAATGCAAACCAAGCAAACCACTGTATGATCTAATGCGGAATAGCATATCCCTTTTGGCGTTGTTGGCCTTGCTCGCTCTGTTAACTGTCTCATACAAGAAATCTGTGACTATAGCTCTAATTTATAGGCATTAAACAAGCGAGGTGAGTCCTTTCCGAGGATTTGTTCCTGAATCAACGTTAGGTCTTTCATTCACTTGAGCGTTTGATCAGACCACAAGAAGGCGCTAGCCTTGCTCAACGGATTCAACAAAGCCCTAGAAATGGAGTCGCCCAGACACAGCCGTTCAATAACCCCAAGGGAGGAGCTCTGACTGCCAAGACTCCACACTGTCCCCCACAACGAGATCGGATGCGACCCGAAACACGTCGATATCAAGTCGGCTTCGGAACACCTTGCACTCTTCTACATCTGAGGCAACTCTGACCTTATGTCACCGGATTGCTATTGAGCAGGTCCTTCTTCGTGATGAGCAACAGCTATTACGCGTTGTGGTCGCTACGTTTTTCAACAAGCCCTGTGTGATCTGGATAGATGCCATCTATATCAATCAAAAGATTTCGACCAAAGAGTGCTCAGATTCTGTTGAGAAGGAAGCCGTGTAAAAGACCTCCACTGGCGTTAACATTTGGTTCTCGCTCCAAAGGTTTAGCCAGAATCAACAGCTGATATAATGGAGAGCCAATGAAAGGATCGAAGAGCACTACAAGATGCATGGTTCTCTTTACCATCATCGCCGACGGAAGCATAAACCTCGAATCAGAGATCCTGCTTGGATCGGGCTTTGAAGGTTGTTCTGTTGTCCATGGTTTACCCGAATCTAGCTTCCTCTACATTCACGGTTGAGCCCCAAGATTCCCCCACACTCCGATATTATGGACTCGGAGCTATCTCCGCCCTTACCGTGAATGCATAGCGAGGTATGCACAGTAGTGCTTGATAGATACTTATTTATAAAACTAAACATCTGTTCTCTGTTTCTGCATAATGGTCCGAATCATTGCAACTCCGGCAGGACAAGACTATGCATACAAACATGTTCTTACATGCGTTGCTCGTACTTTTCCTTGCCGTCGATGGCACCTGGGGAGAAAATGTCAAGCTCACGATTCCCAATAGTCCTCCACCTGGGACACAGATACTCACTGGTCCATACCAGGGTTATTCAATGGAATTGGACTCTTTCCCAGGGATCGCTGGCAATCTATCGTGAGTGGTTTATGTGTTGTGAGGTTTCTTCAGTAATGATATCTTTCCTGATTGATGTCATAGTAATCCAAACAAGCTGTCCATCCGCATGTTACAGAATCTAAAAGACATCATTGGGTCACCTGTGTATATTCGGGTCGGAGGCACAACGGCAAACCACGCCACTTGGAATGAAACGCAAACAGAAGCCATCGTCCGGTATTATGCCACTCCAGGTGCGGATCAGCCCGCGAATGTTACATTCGGACCTAAATATCTGGAGTCCTTCAAAACCTTTCCAAAGGATACCAAATACACTGTCGGTCTGACTTTCAATAGTGGTCCTGAGGGAGAGGAAGAGACAGTCCAAGAGGCCACTGCTTTCTACCAGTCTCTTGGGTCTGACCTGTACGCTTTTGAGGTTGGAAACGAATTCGATGTCTTCCCTGTTGACCGCAATGTCACCACTTGGTCCATTAAACAATATGTGCCTGAATGGCTTGCTCGTATCGGCGCTGTGTCCAATCGTGTTTTCGGTGACAAGAAAGACCAGAGGATGTTTCAAGCGGGTGCATTCGTCACTCCAGGTTCCATCTCCAGCGACCTCACCTGGACTGCTCAAGCAGCTATTGATCTTGGAATCACATCAACCGGAAAAGCAAAGACCTTCTGCACTCATCAATACTTCGGAGCTGCATGCACACCGGTCAAACCAACTCTCACTGGCAATGTAATGAATCGAACTTACATGAGGAGCTGGATGGACTATCATAAAACTGCATCTGCGTACTCTGTATCCAAGGGCCTTCCGTACGTTATTGGGGAGACAAATTCTATTGCCTGCCAAGGTCTCGCAGGTGTTTCTGATGTCTTCGGTGCTGCTGTCTGGTCGGTCGATTACGCTCTGTACGCTGCCTCCCTGAACGTGTCTGCTATCTACTGGCATATGGGTATTGGCTACCGCTACGCTGCATGGCAAGCTGTGCAGAATGGCACGACTGCTCCAGGACCTCGTCCTCTGTATTACGGCAATATGCTCGTTGCTACAGCCGTTGGAGGTGGTGAGAAACAGGTGGTTCGCATGGTCGATACGGATAATCTTGCTGGCTACGCCATCTACGCAGTTGCCAATCCCCGAATGGGACCTCGACTTGAGAGTATTGTTCTCGTAAACATGGAGTTTTTCAACTCTACTGCTTCTCCTGTTGCTGAGCGACCTAGCGTAGACTTCGAGCTACCTTCAAGCATGGGAAAAGATGATGACAAGTTGAGTGTGTATCGCTTGACAGCTGCAGGAGCCGAGGTTAAGGAGGGTATAACGTACGCCGGTCGCACAGTGAACCTCGATGGAAACATTATCGGAGGGAAGGTTACGGAGAAGGTGAAGAACAAGATCATCAATGTTCGAGCCAGTGAGGCTGTGCTGATATCTATGAAAGGCCATTAGGATAGCAAAAAGCAATCTGATAACCAATCGTATTCCCAAAGGCAGCAAAGCCATAGAGTCTGTGGCTCAAAGCATTGAACTGGACTAGGCCAGGGCCTGAGAAATGGTGTTGGCCAGTGAGACTTTGCAACGGGCCAGGCTAGATGAACAGGTAGGCTAGTGGACGAAGGGCAATGAAGTGGTGTAGGCCAACGGACACCATTGGTCTAGGCAGTTCAATAGTCAGGTATGATTCCATCGGGGTCCAGTGGTTTTAACCTAATTCGCGTTCTCGCTGCTTTTAAGGACTACTAACGAGTATTCTATATTACTTCGCGGTTATACTTCTAAATTCCGCTACGAGATATCCTATTATTAGGGCACAAACAGGCCCCTAATCAGGTAACAGTACTCTCGGCCTTAATGTGTCTCTCGCTGCTCGTATATACCGAGGACATTGTTACTACCAATTCTAACTAATATTTCGATATTTTACTCCACCTGTAAGTCTCGTTTAGACCTTTGCTTTAAATCCAGCTGCCTCTCTAGTGTCGAGTTTAAGGGTATTTTGCCGATATGCACCTTGTGCTGATTCATGGGGTTGACAGTCTTGCTTATTGGGATCACGTGGCATTAAAATCAGCTCGATCAGTACGGGGCAACACGCTGACGAAAACGACGAAAGGATACCCGGATCCGGTAAAGCAACGGGAACGCGACACTATACTCTGACACATTAGCGTGCCCGAAGGCTAGGTGGGTGCGGCTGTGTATCTGGCAAGCAGCGCAAGCAGATGTGTGTGGGACGATGAAGCGGTGACCAGGACAAACACAAATTACAATCAAGTCGTATTCAAGATATCTAAGGTACCACGGGTACGAGGACATAACTGTCCGCATATTTTCCTCCCAGGTGGATGTTGTGCATTCCTTTGTTGAACTTGGGTTCCATATGCTTGACATGGGGATTGTCCCACTCTGGCAGCACCATCGTTTTTCCGCTGACCTGAAGTCTCAGGCCCTCGCCCTGTTCAAACACAATTCCCATCGGCCAGATCCCGATATTCAGCTCCACAACATCTCCCGGCGTGATAAGTTGTGTACGTAGATGAGGATGATGCGGCCAATAGTCCGTCGATTTGCTGGGATCAATCTCCCGGTGAGAGGCTCTTAGGATCCCTGTGGGACCTAGATATTTTGTGGGATTGACGTTAGCAACGTCCTTTACTGTCTTGACATCTGGAGGAAGCTCGTGAAGAGGGACGTTTGATTGTTCCATTAGTTCACCGTCGATCGAAAGCTTACGCAGCATCACGTAGATATCGAGGTCATTATGTTCTTGGCACGAGACGTATATCTTGAGTTTCGAAAACCCAGCGAGCACGGTTTTCTGGGGAAATATATAATCATAGGTCACCATGGCGGAGGTTTCTGAGTTGTAGGAGTGTACCGCTGTCGAGGTAGACGAGGCTGTCTGGAGACTGTGCTTGTCGCTCAGATAGAGCTTGGTGTATTGTGTGCAAGGAATCGGATAGTCACTTTCAATCTGGTCGTACAGAGGATACTGGGTCAATATGTTAGTAATGATGAACACCTGGGCTCATGGAGCGCCGTTTTCTCACGTTCTGACCAAAGCGATACATCGATACCCGCACAGGCGGAGTCTGCTCCCACCCATTTTCGACATCTTTGAGATACCGCGTAAAGAAGCGATCCAGCTCATCGACGGACTGGTGGTAGTAGTCCTCATACCATTCCTGGTGAGGATGAATCCGAAGCCACTTCTTGTTGGTATTGATATCCTTCCACGCGCGAATCGAGCCCATCGTATGCAACATAGATGAATAAGACCCTAGGATGTATGCGGGGATGTCAATCCTGGTAAAATCCACTCGTTTCGACTCCCAGTACTGGTCGTAGATCTCATGCTGTTCAGCCATCTCGGTGACTGCTTCTTGCTTCCCCCGGCCCGGGACTCCTCGTAGCACCCATTTCAAAAATGGCGCCCACGGAATACCACCTCGACGGCTCATGTCGCGGTAGAAGTCGCTAAAGCCTTCCCAGGGAGCGATACACTTCAAGTGCGGTGGTTTCTCCATGGCAGCCCAATACTGGACGACACAGAGCCATGAATTGCCTGCCATGCCGACATTGCCATTACACCAGTCATACTGAGCGATGTGCTCGATGATATCGTGGGCATCTTCGCCTGATCAGTGACACATTAGCTGGCTGTGTCTGGCCTTGGACCGTCGCAGGGAGTTAGTTACCCTCTTTTCTGCCAAACATGTGCAGATTTCCTTCTGAATCAAACGAGCCACGCGCATTCGGATCGACAATGGCATACCCGCGCTGGCACCACTCGTTGGGATCAGGCCTAGAGTCAGTCGCCACTTTGTCAGCGCAGCCACAAAGCGAGTGAAAATCCATGTTCTCATTCTTACCCTTCAAACTTCTCCAGTCCGCTTTGACGACTTTTGGGCACGCCGACGCGATATGGGACAACGTCCATCAGATTCGCTCCTCCACCACCCTTTCCGTATGGAGAGTGCGCGAGAATAATTGGGATCCTCTTCTCGCTCCCATCCACGTCGGCGGGACGGTAGATATCTGCATATATCTATTAAGGAAACAACATCAGACTTGTATCTTTGAAACTAACGACGCAAACGTAGAAGACTCTCTTTCCCACGTCGAACTAACTCACTTTAACACCGTCTCTCAGCTCAATCTCAACATCCTTTTCAAATACAATATCCAGATCTAGCGGCTTATTTGCAGAGGTCTTCTGCCAGCCCCGAGGGAGAACCTTCTTTTCATAGCCAAACGGGATGTAGGCAACTTGAGGGTCGCGGTCGGGTTCATCCGCGGGTATGGCATCTTGCCAGATCCATTCGAATCCATCGTCAGGGATTGTGCCTTTGGCGTAACCAGGCCAAGATGCGTCGATAGGCATGGCACGAGCTTGAGACTGTCCTAATCGAGGGGACAAATTGAGACGATGGAGACTTGGAGTCTGTCACTGTTTGATATAAATCCACAGTGCCTATCGAAGACCCAAGCTGGGTTGAGCTGCAACGCATAGGTATTTATCACATGTGGTTCCAATCAGTGAGATTCCGATTCACGCTTCACCTTCAGTGGGGACGCTTCATAAGCCATGCTTCCAAATTCCATTCCAAGCGAATGCAATTCCGCCCTTCAGAATGCGTTAGCATGGAGGCAACTTTGGGGACGCATCACGGGGCATAAGGAATTCCAGTGAAAGAGTTATGGAGATTGTGGAATCCCGCGACGACGGTGTTGTTGAGATCCGACGGCTTTGGCCAAACCCGGTTCTGGGCTCCACTGGGAAGGCTCCACAAAATGCGAGACAAAGGATGCTGGTAGAATAGATGTCACCATAATGTTCGATACCTCCGCCGGATTTTCTAGTGCTTCATACTACTTCTGGTGCTTGGAATTAGGAAGGAACACAGAGCTGATGGTACTGACTTTGACTTGAAGGTAATCAGCTCAGTGCTTGTGTCTCTAGCCAAATCAATTGGACGCGGAATATGATGAGGCATCTTGTCTATGTTGGAACAATTTGAATATTGGATTATAATGGAAGATGAACTGTCACACATCTAAAGTTCAACCTGGAGTCCTGGACTGTGCTAGAATCGTGTTTAAACTACCTGTGTTACCTTGCCCGTTTCCAAGTCATAGAGCCATCCCGTTATCTTGATGCTCGCCTTAATCAACGGATGTGCTTTCAAGTACGCAGCATCCTGGATGATGCTTTTCTCGATCCCTTGCAAAATTGTCTCGCCTTTGCCAACTTTAAATGGCTGGAAGGCCATGGATTCAGCCCAGGCCAATGCCTCGGGTTTCCAAGGGCCTCCAGGCACATTGGGGTCGTTCGTGGCAATCACCTCGCGAATTTCCTCGTCGTTGAAAGCCAGTGAGCCACAATCTAGATCGAAGTTCAGCCTTTTTCTGGAGCACAAGGTGGCCAGCAAGCTTGAAGCATACCTGTATGATGAATGATTTTGAGCTCTTTGATCTCGGACAAGATTTGAATCAGAGTCAGTGTTCGGATGACATCCTCAGAAGCAGTCCTGCCGCCGCCGTTGCGGATGACAAATGCTTCGTTCTCCTTCATTTCGTAGAAATGCTCTGGTATACATCGCGCGTCACAGCAGGTGATGATTCCACAACGTGATCGCGCACCCACAATGGTGAAGGATCCGTCAAAGGTAGTCTCGACATAGCGCTTGTTGGCGGTTTCGAAATCGTAGGGCGAATAGGGGTTGGTTTTTTCGTGGCCAACCATTATGTGATGCACCTGGCACTTATCAAAGAAACGATGTGATCTAGAATGGTGCGATTTGAAGTCTGGGCCTGGATTTGGGACACTCACGAGAGAGGAGAACCGCTTTACATGTCAACACTCCGGAACTTTCAATTGCCGAATCAGGGTTTGTAAGCTCCCAAGTTAGCTTCCAGGTGGGCTCAGAAGTGAAGCTCATGCCAGCTCGATTATCGCCCTCGTATCGCAGCACTGACCAACTCCAGGGGATGATCTTGAAGAAGTCTTCTTACAGCAACAGTATTGCCATCTTGGCCAGTCATTCTAGATTTTTAGTTGACTATGAGCGACATAGATCCACCGAGTCCACCGAGTCCACCAGGTCCATCCGCTTCCCGCATATCGTGCTATTGTAGTGGATGAGACGGCGGCCAAGGCTGAAAAAACGGTGGTTGCTCCGGGATTCGCAAAGTCCGAGCGGGATTTGTGAATGCTGGAACAAAGTGGCAGAACCCAGCCGCGAATCTCAGACATTTGGAGTGGTCGGGGTCTGTATGATACATCAACGGCAATGCTGTTGCCGCTGCTGTAAACCACAAAGATAGTGCTCCGACTTACCTCGGGATTGTATCATAATGCATCTCTTCCTGGCGAAGGCAAGGGTTGCTCCATACTGTGAACCCTACGCAAACAAAAACACGGTACAAGTATTCATTTTCCTGCCTCATTGACTACGCATTATTCCGTGCTGGATCAACGATGAGTAGCGAAAAGTCTTTGGCATACCCCTGGAATGCCTGTTTGCAGAACGATCCATTGACTTTGATCTCATGTTCAAAGATTTCAACCAAGCCTGCAAGTGCAGCTGTCAGTGCTGGGCCCTTTTTATCGTCACGGCTGGAAATATCCGTCATCACATGGCAACTTAATACTTACTCAATGCAGTCTCGCCAATCCCCCAAAAGATTCCTATTTGCTTGAGTATTAGCTTCAACATAGACAGATAGTTGCCATGGTTGCCCGGCTCGAATAAGAGCGCCGCTCGAATATTGTCGAAAGCTGGGCCGATGATGGTGCAGGCAACAAACGGACAAGCGTAGATGATGTATTCGGGCGGCCAGGATTGCATGGCCCGGAATACCAGATCTGTGTCATTGTACGGCCTGGTAGGTAGTGGTGCCGGAGTCTCGACGAAACTGTTTGGGTTACTCCGTGACTTGGTGTACTGCGCATTTCTGATCAAGACGCGGGCTCTACAAATGGCGCATTAGTATCCTACGCTGAGCGCTGTTGAGAAGAGATAGGTAGACAAACGTGTGTAGCATAAATATGGTCAAAAGTGCCCAGTTGTTCGCCGCGAAATTGGTCTCATTGAATGGTGTGCGGACAACGTCCAGTTGAAAGCTCGAAGGCAAGAGCAGAGCAAAACAGTTCAAGGTCGACTCGAAACGGAGAATGTATGGCAGAGTCGAGGTGCTGTCTGATGATGCGAGGTCGGCCGACTTCGCCATAAGGAAGGTCGTGACTAGAAACCACGCCCTTTCGTCCATGTTTCGGCAGTTCTCCAACGTCTGCCAGGTGTGAAGCGGGTCTGTCTGTAGAAAGGTCGATTCTGCGGGCGTATCGGAGAACCACAAGGCATCCGATACTGGAAGAAGTACATACATTTGGTCCTTGTTGATTGCGTGTGGCCGGCGCAGGATCGTGGCGGCAAAGACGTCCAACTCCCACACTAGCCACCATGCCCGTCTCTTCTCTTCTTCCTGAGTCCATGACTCGACTGAATACTGGTCGACCAGCACCATTGCTGCGTCGTGAGAACTGATACCCTTGTCCATCATATCAAGTCCCAGATCGATTGCAAGTCGGCAGCATGTCCCGATGAGGAGCCAGCTTTGAGTCGTTATCTTACACGTCTGCTCGTAGAATGCCAGCAGGATGCAGCCCTGCAGGAAACCAAGCGAGCATTCGCTCATCTCATCGCTTTGAAGTGCTTCTGCATACAAGCCTGTGGCTTTTCTCGCAAACGTTTTGCCTTTGTCTTTGGGTATCGTCGATGCGAAGAACTCATGAGACGAGAAGCGTGCAGACAAGGCCATCAGCGCGGTCAAAGTGAGGGCATCCTCGATCGAGAGGCGAGCGTATCTGTCATTGCTGACTCCGCCGACTTGAAACTTCTGGCGAAATCTTGGCTCGTGCAGCAGCGGGATAAAAGGCTGCACACGTAAAAAGAACACATCAATCCTACCAATATTAGCGTAACTATCTAGTCTGGGACCTCACAACCAAGACGCACAATTCATCCACCAGAGAAGGCGCGAATGAGAGGGTGTAGGAACCTCTGCCTGCCAAATTCAGGTCTTCTGACATGCTGTGCTCAGAGCCCGGACAGGCGTCGCCTGGAAGACCGTCAGATTGAGACACCCAACATGGGACACAAATGACCCTACCGTGCAACTGGGTCGCATTAAAGACACCAAAAATTCCATAATCGTCCGTGAAAGGACCAAAAGAGATACTATCTAGCCTGTTATGCTCCTGCGAGGTGTTTTGTCCCTGGATGTGTGAAGGGTCAGGAATAGGCCCGTTCTTGAGCACACCCGGCGGATTCAACGTGTCCGATATTGTCATTGTCTGTATCTGCTCCGTGCCACTAGGCACGTCCAGTGCGGGATTGTCGGGCGAGACTATGGATTCCATTGCCTTCTCTCGGCGCCGAAGGGCACCACGAAGAAGATCCGGGTCGATCTGATCCAACAGCCCTTCTGTGTAATAGTCAGTTAAGCTTCGAGCACCATCTGAAGCAGTGACTCAACCTATTGCATCTGTTTGGTTTGAGTCCATCAGTTTGCGCCGCAAGCTCTGATATTTTGTTTCCAGAGTCGTACGTTTGCGTTGAGTGGGATAAATGCAACGGGAGCCAGACTGCTGGCATCGCTGGCATTTGGGGGATTTCTTGTCGCCTGGGAATGTCAGCGGCATGGTGCCAGCAGGAATAGTGGTGAAGCCGAAGCATCCAGAGAATCCAAACTCACATTTTGCCTTTTTACTGTGGACCTCAGTGAATATACAATACATACCAGTGGGATTTTCAAAATGGCTTACCGGTTGCACTCCTCGCAGGACCTTGCTTTCAGCTGAAGAAGCTTACTGGTTGGCATCTCTCGTTAGAAGTTATGTTGGACTCCTTCCACCGCAGGCCTGGTATTGCAGGAAATCTTAATACTTTCCACCCAATTCGCTACGAGAGGTGGTCACAACAGAGTCATGTCGGCTCCTAAACGGGCCAGTCGTGGGTCAATTGCATGCACGGTGTATTATGGTTTGGATCTGATACGGAATGGCGCCAGAACGTAAGAAAATGCCAAGGAAAGATAGCGACCTCACTGGTGGTCGACTTTGGTGCCGCAGTACATTTGAAGTACAGAAGCAACACTCCACGGGTACCATTTTACACTCTAGAATGGAGAACGCGGAGTTGTGGGTAGCAAAGCTAGCCCAGCATTTTAGGTGGGTCAGCTATCTTCCTATGTGAAACTGGTTTGTGCTTGCACAGATCCGTTCGGCAAGGTTAGAAGCAGAAGGTGTTTCGTGACAGTCTTGACATGACCAGTGCTTTGTCTCAAATATTAGGTACGTTTCCTACTTCAGTGCTTTGATATCTTCTTCACCATCCTAGGAAGGACTGGGGTTGGCAATCCTGCCGTGACTATTGGGCGCACATATTGGTGGCAAAAAGAATTGGCGCGCTTCGTTCGGCGTTCGCGAATCCCGGCGCTATCAGACATCAAGCCTAGCTCCCAGGGCGATCACCAACGGTGGTGTTCGTAACACCATCTATCCTGGAAGCCTCAGAACAAACCGGTGCAAGCCTGCACTACAGCAACCCAGGTACTCGGTGAGACTTAGTAAGAACTTGGTAGGGGTGTTCCCAATTCCCGTGGTCCAGGTTGGATTTCACCAATAATTACAATGGCCGCTAAAGGCTGATGCAATGAATGACCGGAGCAATCCATGGCTTGCTGAGCGATAGCTCCAGTGTAACGGTGACCTTCCGCCCAGGATCCTCAATTAGTAATTGGATGCTGATGTTAAAGTGAACAATTGACCAGATATCAAGCTGGACAAGGCCTGCTTAACCGGCAGTTCTCTCAGTTCCCTAATTGTGACAGAGTCTGTTAGAAGTACCTCTTCTGCAGGCAGTCATGGCGGGAGGGAGTCTTGTAAACGGCCTTTCAGACAGTCCAGACTTTACTACTGATGTCGTGGTGGTCGGCACTGGCCCCGCCGGGGGCTCTCTATCGGCCTTCCTAGGGTCCCTTGGTAGGTGCCGAATAATAGTACTACTAGTATTCTGCATAACATTTATGTAATCGGACTTCTGACAATGCGCAGGCATTAAAGGCATAGTTATTGGGATGACGTCTTCGACAGCAGAAACCCCGCGAGCACATATCACAAACATGGCAGCGTTAGGTCAGTACTATTACCGGTAGGAGCGGCAGCGGCAGTGCGCTAGACTTGACATCATTCTATCTCGTGAGTGCTGACCATTGAACTGCTTCTTAGAATGTCTTCGTGATATTGGCCTTGAGTCCGAATGCCGCAAACTAGCCAGCCCGAAAGACAGTATGATGCACACGAGATGGGGATACAGTATGGCTGGGCCGGAATATGCTCGTATGTATTCCTGGGGCAACGGGCCAGCCTCCGAGGCCAAGTACAAAGATGCCAGTCCCTGCGACCCTGTCGATCTTCCGCAAACGCGGCTGGAACCAATTCTCATTCGCAAAGCCACGACCAGCGGCTTCATATCCCGGTTCAATACCGAATTTCTGAGCTTTGAAGACCATGGCGACTCCGAGTCCGACCAAGGGTTTGTTGATGTGCTGGTGAAGGATCTTGTGTTCAATTCTACGTACAAAATTCGTTGCAGATATCTCTTCGGGGCGGACGGGGCCCGCAGCAAGATCGTGAGGCAGCTGGGTCTGCCCTTGAAGCAGAAACCAGGCGGAGGTTTGGCCTGGAACGTCCTGATCAAAGCGGACCTCAGCAAACACATGGAAAATCGACAGGGAAACCTGCACTGGTGTTACCAGCACGACGTGGACCATCCTGAGTTTGCGTGGATCGGATTCCCCAGGATGGTCACCCCCTGGGATGAGTGGGTGTTTATCATGTTCCCCGTGAAAGGATATCAGCTTGAATCCAGCGAAGTACCGACCAAGGAGCAATGGCTACCACGCATCAAGCAGCTGATCGGAGACGATTCTATCTCGGTGGAGATTCTGAACATCAGTAAATGGATGGTCAACGACGTTGTCGCGGAGAAATATGCGAGTGGCAATGTGTTTTGTCTGGGCGATGCGGTGCACCGTCACCCTCCCGCGAACGGCCTCGGGTCCAATACGTGCGTGCAAGATGCGTACAATCTGGCCTGGAAGGTCGCATATGTCTTGAAAGGTCAGCATAGCCATTCTGTTGTTTCTTTCAACTAGTACGCTCTCTCACCAGTTGTTATTTAACAGGTTTTGCGGGTCCGGGACTTTTGGATTCATATGAGCAAGAGAGACAGCCGGTGGGTGCGGGCATTGTCGAAAGGTGAGTCTCGTCTGGACGCTCCCACCTGAACTGATGGCAATATACTTACCACTCACCAATCAGAGCATTTCAAGGATTCCTCGATCATTTTTCCTTGTGGCAGGCTGCCGGGATTCTGCCACCAGAAGCCGCAACGCGCGTCGCCGAATTCGCCGAGCTCTCTTCTGACAGTCCTGCTGGACGGGCGCGTCGACAGGCATTCATGAAAGCCATCCAAGGAACTCGATATGAATTCCAGGGCCTAGGAATCGAGATGAATCAGCGATACCGCTCGAATGCGGTCTTCCAATCCGACCAGAGTGAGATGCCTGCACTGCGAGGCGACCCAATCCTTGATCATTACAAAACAACGTTCCCTGGAGCACGGCTGCCGCACGTCTGGCTTAATAAGGCGACTCCCGAGAAACCAATATCTGCGCTTGACTTATGTGGTAAAGGTCGATTCACGGTCTTAACAGGTATCGGAGGCGAGCCATGGAAGGACGCTGCATCTCAGATGACCAATATTCTGGGAGTTCCGATTGCGGCATTTTCAATTGGGTTCCGACAGGACTATGAAGATGTGTATTTTGAATGGGAAGGGGTTCGAGAGGTCGAAGAGAACGGTTGTGTCCTAGTGAGACCGGATAGATTTATTGCGTGGCGCAGTAAGTCGATGGCCACCGACCCGAAAAAAACATTATTGTATGTAATCCGAACTATTTTATCCAGGGATTAGTTAATCTGAAGAAAATTAAGTCTGACTTAACATCATTTTCCTCAGCATGCGCAATGTTTATAGAACAAATACAGCAGATATTTCTAGCGAGGTGTCTTTCCTGTACAGATATAGCCTTCTGCACACTGATGTCTCCACCACCTTTCGATGTATTGTGGTAACATTACAACATGTTTGAACCATTACAGTAATGTTTACACCCATGTCCTTCAAAAGATGTTAAATGATCCACAACCCTCTCTTTACGGTAGTGCCATCTACTGGCTAACAAGAAGTACATCTCGACAGGTCCGCTCTTACGCTGAGGCGAAAGCTACAAGCACTCAAACTATCTATGCGGCTCTATCATGTGCATGTTTATTCGAACCGCAATTGCTAACACTGTCGTTATTATCGACTTTAGCACTAGTGGGATCCATCTTCAATCTCCATGCGGCCAATTTTCTCCAGGTTTGGCGGCACTACCTAGAAAAGATCTAATCGCCAATGACCTTTCGTTGACAAGGTTATGCTACACCCCGACATGCACGCCAGGAACATAGTTTCTAGACAACAGTAGTGACACTTCTCTCCACCTCACGAATCACTGACGATAGACAAGTTGTTTATTGTGACGCGTTCTACGCGTTAAGGTCGGTGTTGCTTTGTGACCACGAGTAAAAGTGGCTTAGTGCTGCACTTGAAATCAGGCTTATCAGCTGTGACACCCTGGGTTCAGGTGGCAGGCAACTCCACCCAAAGCGGTGGTACATTATGCTCCGCAGTCGCACAAAAACAAACCTATCATCTTCTCTTTGCATGTTGTCAGCCTTGCGCCCCAAAGGAATTCGAGGTCGCCAACACAGGCTTGCACTATGCCGCTTCTGTTGTGGCTGAACTTTAACGAGAGTTGGAGGTGGACATTCTGCCTTGCCTCGCTACACACCTCTTACCACGGATTACGGCTGTGTGTATGCGATCAATGTCCCCATCATCTACTCCCTTTTCTTCGTGAATCAAACACAGCAGAAGTCGGGTAAATTTTGTCTAGCTTACGAAGATCTGAGATGGATGTGAATCGAGGAGCGACTCCATTCAGGCCATGTTACGCCCACCTTTAGCGTGACTCGAGCGAGCCTCCATGCCGGTCTTCCAAGCTGCACCGAGTCCACCCCCGCTCCTGCTGCTGTACGATCCCGCTTTGCAAGGGATCATCATTGGTGAAGCCGGCATGCAGCACTTCTAAGCGCTTCAACAAAAGACCCTCTTCGTGGCCCCATTCTATTTGTTCTGTGCCTGAGCAGGCTGACAAGCATTTCACAGTGGTCTTCCTACCACCCACTACCAAACAATGTGATTTCGAGCCCATGGCTGTTGATGTGCGCACCTCGGTCAGGTTTACAATCAGTCTTCACTTTGCCTGCGCATGAAATCTTTTACGTTACTGTCAGGGCCGAATGTAGATCAAACTTCTCTCCATCGTACGATCTGACTGCACACGGTAGCCTGAAAGAGGTGGAACACCGATTCGGACACTACGCCAATGTAAAGCTGCGGCCTTGATGGCGGATCTACCAAGAAATCCTGGGGGACACAACTTCCCTGCGATCAATGCATCCGGGAACGTACACTTACTTCTGGGCGATGTGTATCAGAGCATCCAGGTCGTCAAGTTAACCAAGGAGCAGAAATGTCACCAACTCTTCAAGACGAGTTCCTACGAGACCTTCAAAGACAGAAATCCGCCACGGGTAGAGGGAACGTGCCGGTGGGTATTAGGGCGTGACCAATTTCGTGACTGGCGCTCGAGTGCGCACCAAGCGCTTCTCTGGATCTCTGCGGATCCCGGATGCGGAAAGTCTGTACTCTCTAAGTCATTGGTTGACCATGACTTGCATAATGGCGGCGACCAGACCACTATATGCTATTTCTTCTTTAAAGACAACGAAGAACAGGACAATCTAGCCACAGCGCTGTGTGCATTATTGCATCAACTATTTGATCAACAGCCCAGCCTGCTTCGTTATGCACTATTGTCGTACGAGAAGAATGGTGACAAGCTCCGACAAGAGAGTCAAGAGATGTGGAGAATCTTCCGACAGTGTGTAGAGGACCGTGACACGCCTCCAGTATTGTGTGTGCTAGATGCGCTGGACGAGTGCCGAGACGAGGACCGACGTCAGCTGATCGACATGCTGTGTGAGGTACAACAAGGTGCAACCGACGCCTCGGAGAGTTCGTTGAAGGTGCTGGTGACGAGTCGGCCATATGATAAGGTGCAGAGATGGTTCGAGCACACCACTAGAAGATGGCCTTGTATCCGACTTCGTGGGGAGGACAAGAATGATCAAATTCATCAGGAAATTAACTTGGTCATCGATCAGCGGATGCAAGAGCTGGCAGATGAATTTTCATTATCAGAGGCCGACCGTGAACGACTTCGGGGACAGCTGCTGCACATGCAGCATCGAACGTATCTTTGGCTCCACCTCGCCATGGAAGAAGTCCGCGAAATGTGTCGAGACAGTATCTATGCCGACGAGATGCAGATTGAGTCACTACCTTCATCTGTAAACGATGCATACGAGCGCATCCTTAGCAAGATTAAAGACAAACAAAGGGTGCTTGCTCGCCAAGTCCTGCTCATTATCGTTGGGGCACGACGGCCTCTCTCCCTTGACGAGATGGCGCAGGCTATCGATGCAGCAAAAGTTCACGAACGTCAGTCGGTACGCCTCGGACGAGTTGATGTGACCCGATTAGAGAAGCAGATTCGCGAACAGTGTGGTCTTTTTGTCTTCGTTAATCATTCGCAGCTCTTCCTGATTCATCAGACCGCTAAGGAGTTTCTGGTGGCTCAAGGCTTTGATATGCCCGCTGCGACGAACCTGTGGAAATCGTGTTTCAACAAGAGCATAATCGAAAGGACAATGGCGAATTTATGTATTACGTATCTGACTCTCACCCAGCCGGGTCAAAAGGCGAGTAGCCATGAAGAGCACAGCACTACGGATTCGTTATTCGAGCTGCAGAGGACAGAGGACGAACATGGATTTTTCGGCTACTGTGCGGAGCATTGGACGTCACATCTACAAGACATCAATGTGAAAGAAGACGAAAACATAATTAGCAGCATTATATCCTTATGTGCCACTGGCACTGATCTATTCTATGCATGGTTTTCTACCATGTGGAAAACAGTTGAACCATTTGTCGCCGTGCCTAAAGTGCAGATTCAGCATGTTCTCTCTATGAGTAATCTCGTGTTTCCTCTGGAAGCTATATTCCAAAGAAGTGGGTTCGATCTCGAGGCTCAAGATAGCACAGCAAGAACAGCATTACACTGGGCAGCAGAAAGAGGTCACGATGCTGTGGTAGGCTGGCTAATTGAGAAAGGGGCTGATGTCAATGCTCAAGGAGGAGAGTACCGTAGTGCACTACAGGCGGCATCACGGGGTGGCCATGAGAAGATAGTACAGATACTGGTCGATGCTGGTGCCGATGTCAATGCTCAAGGGGGATACTATGGTAGTGCACTAGTGGCGGCATCATCTCGTGGCCACGAGAAGACAGTACAGATACTGGTGGATGCTGGTGCCGATGTCAATGCCCGAGGAGGAGAGTACGATAGTGCACTGCAGGCGGCATCAGAATATGGCCACGAGAAGACAGTACAGATATTGGTCGATGCTGGTGCCGATGTCAATGCTCAAGGAGGAGAGTACCGTAGTGCACTGCAGGCGGCATCACGGGGTGGCCACGAGAAGACGGTACAGATACTGGTCGATGCAGGTGCCGATGTCAATACTCAAGGGGGACACTACGGTAGTGCACTGCTGGCGGCATCAGCTGATGGCCACGAGAAGACAGTACAGATACTGGTGGATGCTGGTGCCGATGTCAATGCTCGAGGAGGACGGTACGATAGTGCACTGCAGGCGGCATCAGAATATGGCCACGAGAAGACAGTACAGATATTGGTCGATGCTGGTGCCGACGTTAATATTCGAGAAAAGTACGATAGTGCACTACAGGTGGCATCACGGGGTGGCCCCGAGAAGATAGTGCAGATACTGGTCGATGCTGGTGCCGATGTTAATGCTCAAGGGGGATACTACGGTAGTGCACTGCTGGCGGCATCAGCTGATGGCCACGAGAAGACAGTACAGATACTGGTCGATGCTGGTGCCGATGTCAATGCTCAAGGGGGACACTACGGTAGTGCACTGCTGGCGGCCTTAGAACGTGGCCACGAGAAGATAGTACAGATACTGGTCGATGCTGGTGCCGATGTTAATGCTCAAGGAGGAGAGTACGGCAGTGCACTACAGCGGGCATCGGCTGGTGGCCACGAGAAGATAGTACAGATACTGGTCGATGCTGGTGTCAATGTTAACGCTGAAGGAGGATACTACGGTAGTGCACTGCAAGTGGTATCAGCTGATGGCCACGAGAAGATAGTACAGATACTGGTCGATGCTGGTGCCGATGTCAATGCTCGAGGAGGACGGTACGGTAGTGCACTACAAGCGGCATCACACTATGGACACGAGAAGGTAGTACAGATACTGATGGATGCTGGTGCCGATGTTAATGCTCAAGGAGGACGGTAGAGGACGGTACGGTAGTGCATTACAAGCGGCATCATACTGTGGCTACAAGAAGATAGTGCAGATACTTCTTAAGCACGGAGCGAAAGCTGTATAGGAAAATTCGAATGCGCACTTAGTGAGATTTCATGTCCTTCGTGTATACTAGCTGTTACCGTCCTATCAATAGCTCCTAGCTTTTATGGAGATACTCGCAAGTGTGTACAGTAATCAATAGTGGGAATCAACAACTGAGTTTCAGAGCAGCAAGGCACCTTGCAGATTATCTAACATCGTGGCGCCACGTTACTGTTCATAGCATTGAACGCTGTGGAAAGACCTTCACTTGTTCCAACGCGTTTCGAAGAAGGTGATGAGACCATTACCGTATTATCCCTTGTCTACGAACCAACACTTGTCAATGATTGGATTCGTCGTCAAGGTTCATTGAAGCTTGACTTGATCAAGGCAGATGTGGCAACAGGTGGATCTCATCCACCAGCTTAGATAAAGATTCTGCCTGAACTTTCTGTGAAGTTGGGTTTACAATGTACAGTGGCGCTTACAAAGGCAAGACATTCTAATATTGCGAGCAGGTTGTCTAAAGCAAGAATCAATTGACTAAACTTCAGAGCTCGAGGACTCATTTGGAGCTTTGTTGATTCGCCCAATATAGCAAACATTGATTGCCTCGATGTTGTCTTCTCCTTGTCTGTCATGCCGATCGGTGCTTCCGGTGGTAAAGATTACCGAGTGCTCCCTTACATTAAGCTCGAGGTCGAAGGATATTTCATTGGAATTTTCTCTGGCCTCAGTATGGCTCGGTATAAGGGAATATGCGGGCCCAAAGAGAAGTATCGTGAGTATCCCCAACTGTCTAATGCCGTGTATAAGTTGAGACCAAGTGACAGGATGAGGAGTGAGTAAGCTCTCTGTAAAGCCAATGCTCACATGTTTGTGCTTACGTTTCTGAATAAAGTTCACGACATTGTCATTGATCTTGATCTCTTTGTATTTAAGAATGTGCCAGAATGCATTGCAGAGGTCGCTGAGATGGCTGGTGCTTTTGACCAAGGCGGTCAGGCCTCCAATCACCGTCGTCAGGAGTGCCAAGGACCCGATCTGTGCACTTGTGTTGTCTAGTAGATTCGGAGCCGTCCAGATAGAGAAGGTTGTAGAAAGGCTGATTCCCAGCATGAAGATGTTGTTGGCGACGATAAGCCTCAAAGCCTCGTTTGCTGAATTAACCGCAACTTCTCTCTCCTCCTGTTGTAGTGTATTTATGGTTCTCATATAGTTTTCCCGCTCTTTCTCCCCATCCTCGGGCAATTTGTGCTGTTCAGGGATGGTGCGGCCTGGCAGTGAAGCATTATAATCACCAGAAGTGTGCTCGTGCGCTGTGTTTGCCATATCAATTCCCTTGAATATTAGCCCAACGCTTTGGCGGCATGATTGACTTCCAGTGGCTTGGCCGTTGGTGTCCAGTCCCTGAATATGATAATCGAGTTGGTTATGGTCAACCACGGCAAAATTGGCTCGATTCAGGATACTCCAAGCAGCTGCAGCAAGTCCATATGTGAAGAACTGCAGGAAGCGATGTCTGACGTAGAGGGAATGGCAAATGTATGCAAGAAAGTACACGAGGACCACCACGAACCGGGGGACGCTGTCATTGTTACGAGCTCCAGTGATGAAGCCATTGAAGGACAAGACATTCTAGACCATAATCGACGTCAGCCATACTGGTACCAACTCCTACACTGCGAGACGGACTACACTTCTCGTCAGTGAGGAACCATTGGTTATCCAGCATAGAGGCGTTATGACGTTATTATCCGGTTTAGCCTCACATTAGATAATACCCTTAGCGACTCTCGATTCTTTTTCGGTCGTCATTTTGCGGACGTATAGCAGCCTAATCTTGCTTCTTGAATTGCTGAAGGCCTCCATTGGCAATAAACTGCTAGTAGTACTATCGTCGGGCCAAGATAAAGCGAGAAGGTTCTGGATATTCTCCCTAAGAGCTGGAAAAGGAAGCCTGCTCACGCTACTGAAGTTCGGTGTGTATATCATCAGGGTGGAATAGGTCACCGCTACTAGAAAAAGCGCCAATGTCGCAAGAGTAGTTTGAGTGGCTTTCGGTGTGGGTGAAAGACGTGATTGCCTAGTGTTTGTGGCATTATTGGAAGTGGAGTTCAGCAATTTGGCAGTCCCGGAGGCAATAGGATCAGAGCCGACAACATGGGTATAGAGAAGCAAGATGAGGCAGATCTGCAGCTTGTTGAAAACAGTAGCTATCGCTGTGTAGTACTTGCTGTAACTGTGATAGAACCATATGTTCGAAATCTCTTATGGTGCAGTTTGCAAGATTCAGCCTGAAAATGATAAAGCGGTTAGAGCACATGTGGGGATACCACTCCAGGCAGAAATGTCCAGCAGATGCGTGCTGTCGCTACAGCCTGATTCTGGTGTGTGTAGTTGGGGGACAGTTGGTTTTGGCGTTACGTGAGTATTAGGCGAGAAATCTGCTACTTATTGTTCGATTGTAGTATAAAAGCTACTATCAGATAACAGCCGATGGTGCTGTTGACGCCAAGTCCTTGAAATATGACTGGCATATGTACGTGCGACCTGGACAGTTTGGTCGTCAAAGCTTGGACGTCGGTATATCCTTCAGTCAGAGAGCCTGTTGTGTACTGATAGACTACGAAGATGACGGACATGACATCCTAGGGTGGGTGGTATTACCCGCCTACTTGTCATCAGCGCCAAGCACGTCGACCAGGACAGGAGACGGAAAAACTTGCCATAGGAAGGAAACACAAGCTGGGAGCTGTCAATAAATAATCTATCTGCGGTGATCGGACCAATACGTGTAATGGTGGTACAGCAGCACAACTTCTGCCAGATTGGTATATTGGAGTGCGTCTACGGCTTCTACCACATTGCAGTGCTGAACAGAGAATATTGTGGATACTCTGCTATGACTGCATATTCTCCCACCCGCGTGTCTCGGATAATGTGCCACTCACGTTTCCTCCGGCTTCACAACCCCCTTTTGGTCACGTGATTAGCCAACATTATCTGCTCATCGTGTTCTTCTGTCTAGTGAGCAATGGCCCGGCAACCACTCTTGCCAGCCTGTTTTCTGCTAAGCTATGTGTCTCAAGCTGCTTTGGAGTCTAAATATCAACCTCAGTACTGGCTGTCGATATACTCGGCGCTTGTAGCTGTAGTCTGTAGTATCCTTGTAGGTTTCGAGTATCGATTCGTGTCCTGATAGATTAACTTTACCGCACACCGCTGTACTGCTGCCGTAGCTGCATCACTTGCTGCCTTTCTGTAGGTGGCAAAGAATCTATCGTGCGTTGATCCATAGCCAGGATCTGTTGTAAAAGCTGTTGCTGATCCACGGGAGGTGGCTGCTGCTGAACAGGAGGTGGCGCTTGCGCATGCTGCGGTGGAGGGGGGAGACCATATGCGGGAGGTCGCCCAGGAATTGGTGGAGGGTAACCTCCAAACTGCTGGGGCGGTGGAGGCGGGAAAGCATGAGGAGGTTGCTGAAGTGGGGTTATCTGAGGAGTTTGGGTTACAACAGGCGGTGGTCTCGCTTGTGGTTGTTCAATGACTTGTGTCAGGATTTTGTGGTCGACAAGGTTCATGAGAATTAAGGCTTGGAAAATGGCATATGAGAGTTGCGGTTGTTGGCGCAGGAGTTCGGTTGCCCGAGCGGGTTCGGAGATGGCTAAGGACTTCATTTGAGTGAGGACATCGAGGAGGGTCTGAGGAGGGAGTGCGCTAAGTGTTTGTGATATGGCATCCGTAGCTTTGAGGTTGGGTGGTAGGTCCACCCCGGGTGGAAGTGGAGGAAGGGCATTTGGTGCTGGCTGTCCGTTCAGCGCGTTGTCTACCACCGCCACCGTGGGGGTCTGATCGTAATTCTGTGGTACCGAGTCCTTTTCGTTGTTATGCGGCCAGTCCACTCGTATCTTTCGTCCATTCACTTCGTAGTCGTTCAGATTCCTCACTGCTGAAGCTGCCGAATCTGCATCTGCATAGTCGGCAAAACCGAAACCTTTGGGCTTGCCAGTGTCGGCATTGGTCATCAAGCGGAACTTGACCACTTGACCCGCCTGGCTGAGGATAGCTATTATCTGTTCCTCACTGAGGTCTGTCGGCCTGGTTAGCAAGGCATGAGCTGATGCCGTTGTCGCAAAGTGATTCGCTACTCACTGAATGGTATGTTGCCCACAAAAACCGCTTTCGACTGTCCGGGCGCCATATTGAGAACTGTTGGTACAGAATAGAATCCAGCTTCGTACAATTACAGGGTGATATTATGGTACAGACAATGACATTCCACGACTCAGACGCTCGCGTTTTTGGTAGAAACTGCGCCGACACATGAGCACGTGATCACGAAATGGAGGCAAGAGCGATCGACATGCGCAGTTGCACTAGCATAGAAAGTCCACTTCGAAGGCCATCACGACTTTGTCATCGACTCTACATCTGGCAACGGTCATCCTTCATCTCCCGGACGGCATACAGGTCGCCATCCTACGCAGTTAAGATGGCACAAGATCCTCGAGAGTACATGCAGCGGCTACAGCGAGCTCTGCAGCAGCGACAATCAGCTGGATTTGGAGGCATGCCCGGCGGAGGCGCTGCTGGACGAGGTGTACTGGGTCTTATTGCCCTCGGGGTGGGCGGCGTCATAATATCCAACTCGATATTCAACGTCGATGGTGGTCACAGAGCTATCAAGTACACCAGGATAGGTAAGCACCCTTTCACATCATGACGACAACGACTTCCACATACTGACATGTCGAAGGCGGCGTCAAGAAAGAAATTTACGCAGAAGGAACACATCTGCGGATACCATGGTTCGAAACGGCCATCGACTACGACGTGCGCGCCAAACCACGCAATGTCGCCTCCCTGACCGGCACGAAAGATCTGCAGATGGTCAACATCACCTGCCGTGTCCTCTCCCGACCGAACGTCGAAGCCCTTCCCCAGATCTACCGCACATTAGGTACCGACTACGACGAGCGTGTCCTTCCCTCTATCGTCAACGAAGTCCTCAAAGCTGTGGTTGCCCAATTCAACGCATCTCAGCTAATTACCCAGCGAGACAGTGTCGCTCGCATGGTCCGCGACAACCTCGCCCGCCGTGCTGCCCGCTTCAATATCGTCCTTGACGACGTCTCACTCACCCACCTTGCCTTCTCGCCCGAGTTCACCGCCGCCGTTGAAGCGAAACAGGTTGCTCAACAGGAGGCGCAACGAGCGGCTTTTATTGTGGATCGTGCGAGACAGGAGAAGCAGGCGACTATTGTCAGGGCACAGGGTGAGGCGAGGAGTGCTGAGTTGATCGGTGACGCGATTAAGAAGAGTAGGAGTTATGTGGATCTGAGACAGATCGAGAACGCGCGGAATATCGCCCAGATTCTGCAGGAGGGTGGTGGCAAGAATAAGTTGTATCTTGACGCCGAGGGCTTGGGCTTGAATGTACATCCGGGAGAGTATGAGAAGAAAGCGTGATGGAGGTTGACGGAGCAATAACACGCGACACATGCATGTACAGCTTCTTTCCGCCTAAACGAGGCTTGTGTGACTAGCGGATGGCAACGAAAATGTATAATTCTTCTCTCGAACTCGGCTCACTGGGTGCTAGCGATTGTTGGCATATCACACAATGTCCCTTTGGTTGATTATTGACAGTGCACACAACTGATGAAAAGTTCCATCGACAAAACCGGACAATGATATAAAAAGGATAGCTGATAAATGAGAACTGCTGAACCCAGAAGAACTTGATATCCAGCCTTCCTGGCCTGCCCATGACACGCTTCGGGGAAACAGCCAAAGCCCAAAAAAAAAACCCAATAATATGCAGCACTGCACAAAGTCTGTTTAGCAGGCTTATGGAAGCAATTTGATAGGTACAGTGGGGTTCAATAATATTGCGTCCGCGCCTCAAATTTCCTACCCATCCATTTTGATCAACCACATACAAATTACTACTGCAACTGCAAAAACGAATAGATTTTTGATCAATTAACTGTAAATAATGCATTGAAGCCGTGGTCATTACCCGATTAGGAAATTGTATAGAAAAGCAAGGTGTTAGTAGCGCGTATGCCAGCCTTCCGCAGCAAGTACTGTATTCACCCGGCTATCCATTGACCTAATTAGACCGTCAATGAGGTCCTGGTCAATAGCCTCCCATTCTAAGACAATTGCCTGTTCGAATGCTCTGTAGGCAGCCTTCGATTTGCTCGTATTCTTTAGGTGTGGATGGTTCTGATTAAGGCGGTCCTTTAGTATTCGCCAGACGTGTTCAATTGGACTGAGATCTGGACTATTAGCAGGCCATTCTTCCATCTCTATACCTTGCTCCTCGAGCCAGGTAGTGATCTGGTTATCAGTATGGATTGAGGCGTTGTCCTGCTGTATTCTCATACCTGGAGACCAGATCCGTGGGATCTGCTCTTTTAATACCTGTAAATATGACCAAGCAGAGTATCCATAGCGTGGTGCGTTTAGATCTCGCTCCATAAAGACGATATCTGACCTTCCACTAATCCAGATAGCACCCCAGATCATGAAGGAGATGTTCTTCCCTTTTCTCATTGGAAGTATACGACTCTTCGTCCACTTCTCTCTTGGGTAACCCCAGACCCATTACAGACGTCTTCCGGACCCCCTTTGGAGTGAATACTCATCTGAGAAGATAATCAACTCCCACTGATCGGAGGTCCAGTCTTTCTTAACGAAGCACCACTTCTGACGCGCCTTCGTATGGTCATCAGTTAGATAAGGTCGCTTCTTCGAAATCCAATGGAGAATACCGACTTTCCTTAAGATGGACCGGATCGTATTAAGGCACTTGTTCACACCACTCTCAAACCTGATTTGAGTAATGGATAGCTGCGGATTAGTACGAACCGTACGTATAATCGCCCTTTGGTCACGGACAGTCCAAGTAATTGGACGCCCAGTTCGTTTTGGTGACGTGGTGGTGGATCGAGTTCGAAGGCGTCTAATTGCACTTGTTACTGTGGAATGCGTCCGTTCGAGGATCCGACCAATCGCATTAGCTCCCACGCCGCCCTTTGCTAGACCAGATATCTCGCCCAGTTGGAAGGCAGTAAGGTCTTTTCCTCTCCCTATATTACTAGAGATCTCGTTTAAAGGCCTTCTGGGCATTGTGTAATGCCTGGTTGAACTTGCAGTACGAAATAATGGATTTTCGGAAAAGTGGTGTGGAGTCAAAAACGGACGCAATATTATTGAACCTTACTGTAGGCGCGGAATTATTAAGGAGTGTAAGGAAAGATATTTTTCAGCGACTTATTGGTACCCTACAACAGATAAGAACATCAGCTGTACCGTCGCTCAATGCCCCTTCTTCTTCTCAGTTGTCCTAACACACAGAGCTCGCTACCATCCGCTGTGGCGAGTGGCGAATATAGGTTGCGTGGCAACTTTGTGTGGGTCGTTGGTGGGATTCATGCCTGTCGGCCAGTACAGGGTGGACCATGATTTCGAGGGCTTGTGATCATGAACGGGTACGAAGTCGAAGAATGTAGCTTCTGTTGACGTGATTGAGGCATGTTCTATTACTTACAGGTTTACGCTGGGAGGTCTTCTAGGCAGTATTGACTTGTTGAGAGTCGTGCATGGCTTCTGCAGGAGGTAGTGTTGTTGGTGAATGGTTGATTTGACCTGACGAGCGGCCCGCTAGATCTCGTTAGATCAAGCGTTCTTGTCGATGTCGGGTCTCTCCTTTACTTGTTAAGTTAGAAGTCCTCCTCATGACCCTCTATGGCTATTTTTATCCCGAGCCGTCCTATATTGTGTGTTCGGTGATCCTAGTTCGTGTGTACTAGTTGCTTGAAGAGACATCGGGCGGCTGTTCAGCTTCACTGTGGTTAGTGCTCAGGATTGAGGTTAGCATGCTGGATAGGGTCTCGATGTACCGGAGTCATTCACTGTCCCTTCAAGGATATAGATCATCATTTCTTTGACGAGCTCGTTTGGGTCATGTTTGCTGGTGAGGGAGGTAGACTAGGAGGAAACGAAGTGAGGAAAATACAGACCGCTCAAATGATCTAGAGTGAGGAAAGCAGCGAAGGATAAGAGAGTGGATGAGAAAAATACAGCAAGAAGGAAAAGTGTGGAGAAACGGGAATAGGGAGGAAGAGTCTTAGCAGAAGCTGGTAAGAAAGCGGAAGCTTCATCTGCTCTTATTTCAAAACATGGTGGACTGGAAGCAAAAGTAATACTGCTGTGACTTACAGCATGCTTTCTCGGTGCCATCGTCCGCAGACTAGAAGAAGTGGTTAGAATGTGCATTCCTGCGACCTGGTTCTTTTGCGTAAAACGTTTGGTGATATATCACACCAGGGAATGAAGAAGAGATCAGGGCAGTTTGGGGATTGAAAATATGGGACTGGAGAAATTACTCTCAGTCCTCAGCCCTCCGCCACAACTGTATTTGGAAGCACCAAAATTTTGACTGTCTTGTTCTTTATCGAACTCTCCTTGAGGATCTTTCAAGTCTGCCTACCTTTGCTATTCGAGCTGTCTTGTGGATATACTCAGAGGCTAGATCGACGAAACCCGAAAAGTGGATTGTTGTCTTTTTGGGTTTGGCATGCAGCAACTCGAGGGCTTTTCACCTTAGGTCGAGTGTTTGATTTATATTCAAGTGTCGTTTCCCCGTTGCTGTTGAAGCTTATCGTACATTCCAGTTTTTGTCCCTATGCGCTCACGACGCACTTCTAAAAGATGATCTTACCTAGTGCTAACGTTCAAGGCATGGTTGCAAAGCTGTGGTATATCCTGTTCTTCAAAATCTGTCACTTGCCCATGAGACTGCCCGCAGTGTCAGCATGACGGCTAAGATGAAGTAAAGCTCATAAGAGGCTTGCATGGTGCAATAAGGTGTGACTTCAGCAAGACAAGCAAACCTTTTTAGTGTTACCAGCTCACATCCGGCTCAAGCAATCAGTTGGTTCATAGAATGCCCAGCCGTCATTTGAACTTCAACTGGATGAGCGAACGAAAGCGCATTAATGGAGCTAGTTAGCCAACAAAACACCATTGTTGCGAGAGTATCTTATCCACCAACCACACTGCCACGCCCAAACTTTCAACGATTAGTGCACATCAGATGTTATCTGGTGCTGAATCGGAAATTGGTCTTTGCCATGTACGAAAGTCGTCTAAGGCTGGTCTCAATCTGTTAGCTAGTCCCCACGTCCACTGAGAGCTTCATAGGTACATTCCACCTCTTGCTCCATAAATATAGGCCTCATCGAAGGGCCTTCGCACCTCAAGGTCCTTCTCTGCTCTATTATCCTTCGTCATCAATAGTGCCAGCAACTACTGCGGTGGTGGAGATGTGGTCTTTTCAGCTCCACACTCGTGTCGCCAAGGCGCTTACCACGAATAGAAGAGCTCAAACCTTGTACGACACGTCCTTCTGGACTCCATCTCGCTGTTGGCTTCCGCAGTACAATGATCAACAGAGAATTGTTCATGGGCCAGAGGTGGTTATGTTCAAAGTACAGGAAGTCGGAAGGTCATCATACAGGGAGAAGTGGTATATGATGGCTGCCAGGGAATCCGAACTCATGCTGAGCGACATGGACCATGATTAAAGCCAGACATCAGGACCAAGGAAATTGATAGGAGATCTCTAAGAGCCAGCGTAGGTTTCATCCTGATCAATCGAGGTCCAAGCTATGGCGTTAGAAGGCAACTATAAGCCAAAGGCCACCATGGCATTGAGGCCACAGTAGGAAACGGTAGCAAACTGGTGTGAAAGAGTGGAACTCAAGTTGAGCTATCTCTTTCATATGCTGCATCAAAAGGTTGTATGTTTGGGCAAGCGCTTGCTGACGAAATCTAGTCATTATGCTGATTTGTGAGCTCGCGGCAAGAGAGCCATAAAAGGACCGAATCCGACCGGTAGTGGTTTGCAGCCAGAACTTATTGCAGTTCCTGTCGCAAATGCACAGGTGCTCACGAAGACCACAACTGCCCAATATCTATTTTGAATCTGGGGCTTGCCCTATGAAGGTGTCACAACGAGGACAAATAACAAGCGTTGAGTCCCACTACCAAATGGCGCTGCATTTGATACGTGACGCTTGTGGAGGTATGGAGGAGAAATGTAGGCCCGGACGACCGCTGTGAAATTTTTTGGCCAGTCAAAGAACCAAATCTGTGTACTAACGAAAGGGGCTCGGCACTTGTGTCAGTTTAACTTTGAGCAGTCAACACAGAGGGTGAGTATTACTCAGAGTCATAATCTCTTTGTGTGAGATTGATAGCAGTCCTTTGGGTCAATGTCCAAAGAGTCTGTCGTTGTCGTTGCACTTGTAGAGGTCAAAGGTAAAAGCAAAGAACGTTTCTGAGTGAGATGACAAGACTGATAGAATAGTAGGTCTTGCGGTTGTGACGCCTGCAGCTTGAAAGCCGATAGACAAGTTCTCGGCTCTCTAAGTTTGTTTTGGTTCTTTTCGCCCTTCACACATCAACCCCTTTCGACATTGCACATAGCTATTCATTTACCACAAGTTCCCAAAACATCGGATAGTTCAAAGAAGTCTATTAGGCATCTCTATCGACGGTCTCAGGCATTTGTATTATTCCACGGCCATTGTCAATACCTTTCCGGGTATGGTAAAATCTGTCGGTCTCGCAGTGTTTGGCCTAGGTGCATGATACCTGCCGCTCACGACACAACACCCAGAACCACCACAAGCTTAAAGGAACTTTCTTGACATTCAAACTCTTCTATACTATTCTCTAGGCATAGAAAACCCTATCCGAAGTACTAAAAGGGCTTTTGTCAAATTGCACAGCGGTCCCGGGGCCTTCGACGTTGGCAGTGTGAAGTCAAACTCCTACAAAGTAAGTAAACGAACTCCAATACCTACAAATATTGTCAAAATTAACAAAACTACATAGGACTGCATTGTAGTATTGGTCATGTTACCTACGACCTCGAATGTTCTACCAGAATAGTGCTGCTCGCATTCTTCTCATCGACGCACTCTCTACTGGTCAAGAGTTCATCTCTGAACCAATGCAGCAGGTTAAAGTGGACTCATAGCTTCACCATTACACGTACAGATGAGAGTTATCAGTTTGGTGTATCAAAAATAAACACAATCTGTTGGGTACACAAATCTTGTTGCTCATACCGAATCACGCCAATTGTGACATATTTGCTTGATTTCGTAACTTAACGAAATGTCACGACCTACACTCAAGCGTGGGAGGCTGAACGCCGAGTTCCAGGACTCAGAAGCCCGTCCGTGCAAGAAACATCGCATTATGCAGCAGGAAAGTCAACTTGCGCCACTCATTGATAGATTTCAGATACCTCAAAGACGCAAGATGGATACTTCCAAACACAATGCTGTTGAGTTTGATCACGATAAGAACATAGTGAAGAACCTGATCAGAATCAACTTGAACAATCAAGTCCACCGATACCAGGATGACCCTGTGAAACCTTCTGCCAGAAACCGCTTGTACCACACTGTTCAAGAGGGTATCAGTGATCAATCTAGTAACCAAGCTAAGGCGAATGACGAGTCATCCATGCTGCTTGTCCTCTGGGCTAAGCACGACAATTTGGACCTTCAGTCGCTTATCGAAGAGTACACTAGAGCCGAACTTGACAAGGACACGAACCAATCCATACACCAGAATGCCGACGAAGACAAGCAGCAACGCAACAGCTTTCTAGAAGATACAAAACCCCCTCTGTCGTCTATTGAAAAGATCTTCGATGATATAGCTAATAAAGCCATCGAGCTAGGCTTCCTCGAAGCATGCATGCCCTTTCAGAAGCAAGGACTTCAGTTGATAACTATGTGCTCAGGCACAGAAAGTCCCGTTATTGCTCTGCAACTCCTTCAAGATGCCATTGAATCTAAAGATGTTGAAAATCGAGGTCGATTTACCATCAAACACGTTGCAAGTGCTGAGATAGAACCCTTCAAGCAAGGATACATTCAAAGAAATTTCGAGCCACCAATTCTCTTTAGAGACGTAACGGAATTCAATGACCGCCACGCTTTGCCACACACAGCTTTTGGAGGTGTCGCGCCTCAACCGGACAAAGTGCATATGCTCGTAGCTGGCTCGTCATGCGTGGACTACTCTAGTCTCAATGCTAAGACGAAGCATTTTGGCGAGGCAGGCCAATCCTACTCAACGTTTATGGGCATTATCAGCTACGCTGAATGGGCAAAACCTCCAATTGTCGTTCTAGAAAACGTTGATAGTGCTCCATGGGGTCAAATGATCGACAGTCTTAAGATAATTGGGTATGTCGGAATCTGTTTCAAGGTTGATTCCAAAGACTTCTACATTCCGCAAACCAGACAACGCGGCTACATTGTTGCCTTCCACGAAGCTACCGCCAAGGAAAAAGGTTTCAATCTGAAAGAGACATTCATTACCCTGCATGAAGCTCTAAAGAAATTCGCGTCTCGTGCATCAGCCCCATTCACAGACTTCATCTTCGCCGATGACGACCCAGAACTGTTCATCACACGCAGACTGTTGGCGAATCCGGAACGAAACGCAACTTCTAACAAGCAAATTGCTTGGACAGCCTGTCGCCACCGATATAGTGCCTACCGTGCGGCAAAAGAATTAGGCCCTAAGAAACCATACACTAATTGGCGGCCAGATGGAAAGTGTGTGCCACCAGACTTCGGCTGGGTTGACTAGCAGCGAATTCAGCGCGAACGTATCTGGGACACTCTTGATATCAACTACCTCAAATACTTGGCCGAGCGAGATTTTGACATGAGCTACAAGCATCGTTGGATTGAGCTTTCTCAAAACGTCGATAGAGACGAAGACAATCGCCACTGGGGCATAATCAGCTGTCTTACACCGAGCGGCATGCCCTGGGAAAGCCGTCGCGGCGGTCCTGTCTCTGGCAAGGAAGTTCTCGCTTTGCAAGGTATCCCTGCTCACAAGCTTCAGCTCAATAAGGAAACATCCAGACAGTTACAAGATCTCACTGGCAACGCGATGACAACAACTGTCGTTGGTGCAGTCATGTTCAGCGCCATTATCGCGTCAATGAAAACTTCTGCTCGAACACGAGGATACGGACCACTTGAGAAGGATGATTCTATGCTCGAGTACTTTCGTGGTGTTCCTGAACTTCAGCTTGATACAACAACTCAGGCTCTTCAGACAGACGATCTTCTCGTCAATTCCAAACGCTCTCAGTGGTTTATCACTCAGACACGAGAGAACAATGTTAATCCTCAAACATTTATCTTACGCGATTTCGAAAACATTGCGAAGAGAACAATGCAGTTATGTCGATGCGAAGGTCCCACAAACCGTGCTACTGCTGGTATCAAGATCTGCACCGAATGTGGTCATACGTGCTGTGCAGCATGTGCTGGCAACCCCCTACACGAGTATCTGCATCATAAGAACTCTGGTGTTCAGAAGAAGGACATCTACATGCCTGCGATAATGAGATCTGGCCGGCGTGCTCCAGCAGATTTCATGGAATATGTCCGCAACCACTTCCCCATTGCAATCGATATGGCAGCTGAGGATGATCTATTATCACAACTTGAGGATGATTTGATGGTCGGAAACAATGCTGATATTCGCGAAACTAGCCACATCTATTACGACGCCATCAGAAATGCACTTTGTGGTACATTCGTTTTCTCTGGTGTCAAGCGTGATAAGATTTGGCGAGTTGTGTATGAATCTGAACACGGCCGTCTTGAAATGCATATCCAATTCAGCAACACTTTCCAGCTGCTCCAAGACCTGAGCTATGAAGAAGAAGAAGGCTTGGGATATGCTTGGGAAGAAGCATGGGAAAACGTGGAAGTCAATTGCGTCTGGTGTCTTTTCGCTAAACCCGATTCTAAACTACCTGCTGGATCGCCAGTCAGAAAAGTCCTCTTAGACCCGACTGCTATGATGACACTGAACCAAAACACGGACCTGCTCAAAGGTAAGTGGCTGTTCAATGACTTCCATAAACAAACCGTTATGCTTGAAATCAAGGAAGAAGGCCATTTCAAACCAGCATGGGAGGCCACGCTTGGTCTCACCAATCCAGTCTTCCGCAATGCAATGGCGGGCGAATTCGTGAGTATTGAAGTTGCAGCAGATCGAGACGACATTGACAAGGATACGCTGGCTCTTATCACTGGCAAATTCCGAAGACTTCCCAAATGCGGCGCTGCAAACGGACTCTTGTACAAGAAGGATGATGATGGTGAAGAAAAGTTTGAGAATTATCTTTTCCTGGACCCAGCACCCTACGGAAACCCGACTCATGACTACATGGTTTTCGCAGACACACATGAGCGTCTTCCTGTTGGTGTTTCTCGTAAGGCACGTGCAATGTTGCCTGCCGGCTGGCGGCCCATGCAATTGCCACCAAAGGACAAAGTTCAATGTACAGTAATGGCTGTATGGAGCTCCAAACCAGGTTTGTCTGTTAAGGCCTCTACAACAGCTGCTAGAGCAAAGGTATGGGAATGCGTTCCTTCATCAATGCGGTCAGTTAAACCCTCCGATTGCAGAAAATACTCTCCTGGGCTCATATGCGAGCTGCCACATGCTGAACATGTCAAAACAACCCGTTGTGCTGGACGAGCATACCCGATACGTTTCATCGATCAAACAACTGCTCTCAAAGAACTCCAATGGCTTCTCAAACCTGCCTGCAAGCTAGACATGATGGATCGGTGGCATGAGCTGAGGTACAATGAAGAAGCAGAGCAGGAGTGTCCATGTGCTCCAGCCCCACCACTCCTTGAATGGAAACTTGCGAAAAAACCTGGTGGGAATGGCCTTATTATCAAACCTTTCGAACACAAGGAGCAAGCAGTTGCGCGTGAAGTAAAGCTTAAACAGGTGCCAGAGCCTGTGAAGGCACAGCTCCACTGCCGAGAAGATTCAGACACACTTGCCGTTGACCTAAACCTTGGAACTCTTTCTCACCGAGTACGAGCAGGTATCAAGCACATAGCAGGTGATGAGACTTGTCTTCAGTGGCGCATTGCATCAGACAATAGGTTGACAGATGTCCCAAAATTTCCTACCCTTCAAATCGCTGGATATGATAACATCTCGAAGAAAGAGCAAGAACTCGACCCGGATAAGCTTTTGACCGAAGCAGAGCAAGGTGGCAAGTTCTTCAAAGATGGTCTCACTCTGTATCGACGACAGAAGTGGACTCTGGACTGGATGAGATCGATTGAGCGAGGTAGGAGAAATTGGTATGAATGGGATCGACAGGAAGTGGCACTGCCAGCGTTGGACTGGCGAGTGGATGTCGAAGGATACAAGAAAGTCGACGTTCGGAGTGGTGTTCTCGCTGATGAAGTTGGCGGTGGCAAAACAATCACGACTTTAGCTCTGATTAACTCAACCACAGATCATGATGACCTCACCCCTGAGGTATCGGAAGGGACTTTACAGCTGAAAACAACGCTTATACTCGTTCCGGAGAACATCATCGGGCAATGGGAAGGCGAGATGAAGCGTTTTGTCGATGGCCTACTCAAATTCAAGGTCATTCGAAAATGGAGTGATCTTCAGGAACTCACTATTCAAGACATCACCAGGACGAACATCATATTGGCACCTTGGCACATCTTCAAAGATGAAGCCTATTGGAACGCGGTGCGTAAATTGGGACTAGCATTCAACGTGCCGAAGTTCTCAGGCCGAGCATTCGAGCAGTGGTTGAGCGAGGCTGTGGCCGATATGTCGCAATTGGCGTCCTCCGCAGGAGCCAAATGCGTACAATCCGACTGGTCGCAGCTCGAGCACCACATTTTGAACCTTCGAGCATCTCTGGAGCAATCTGCCACCGAAAAATATGGCCGAATGTTCAAAGCATTTCGTCGCGAGCAGACCAACTCCAAAGGCAGCAACGTGATGTTCCGGGAAGTCGCTGGTGCTG